>JAABKJ010008515.1:0-11431 GCA_011634705.1 Andricus grossulariae | reverse complement strand
GAAGCGATTATAGGTTAAGATAAGCATAAGGCATAGTGGTTAAGTGAAATTGTAAAAGATGTAAAGGGAACGGAGCCTTCAAACCCGTAAAAAGGAGAGTAATAAAATACAATACAATACAAAAGCCAGACCACCTGATCGGGGCGCCATACGTTAGATTAGATTCATCAACATTTCCCCGCCGGATCGTAATGCTTACGTAATGTGTAAGCTAATGCTTACACATACACGGTCGATCCGGGGGCTGGTAGCTGTCATGATCCTCTCGTGCTAACAAGGCGGCTCTGTTGAACTGACCTAAATGGGCACGGAATTCAAAGTCATAATTAACAAAGTCAAGTTTCTTAAAGAAATATATACAAATTAATTGGAAAAAAATATGAATCGTGGATTGTAACTAATTGAAAAATGAATTTGCAAAATCGAAAAGCATTTTTGAAGGGATAGTAAGAGAATTTGGTAGATCGTGAAGTTTTGACCGATGGTAGGTAAGGTAGGTTTTGACTGACGATAAAAACTACGTATTTACTAAATCCTCCTACTATCCCTTTAAAAACGCTTTTCGATTTTGCAAATTCGTCTTTCATTGACTTATAGGCCACTTTTCATATTTTGTTCCACATTGTTTCTATAAATTTCATTTCAAAACTTGACTTTGCTAATTATGACTTTGAATTTCATGTTCACTCAGGTCAGTTGGACACTGCTGCCTTGTGAGCGGTAAGCGCTCTCAAGACGCTGCGAGCAACAGAAAAAAAATGGATAAATATTATCTTTGCTGCGAAAAATAAATAAAACGAATTCTCATTTCTTATCGACTATCGGCATCACGAAATTCATTGAGCACATGGCAGAAAATTGATCAAGAAATTTATTGAGCATAATTGTAGACACTTTAGGAATCTATATACACTGCAAATTGAAAGGTATGTATATATTATTTGTAGAAATTATCAACTTGACACATAACCTATCTATTTAAGTATCACTGCTCACGCAAGTTAATACATAACCTATATACTTAAAAGAAAAGGTTTATAAAGCTGGATGAATTTGTATATTATTTTATGTCTTCTTACGTTCATAATACGCAATATATGGATGTAATGTTAATCCTATCTTTTTAAAAAACAAATATTTCGCCGAAGTCTGTTGCGACCTAATTTCTAAAAATTGTGATACTTCATTATAATAAACATCAATGTTCTTTTTAAATCATTTATGACATGCATATATATAATTACTTTCTTTTCATTTAGAAATTTTAGTTTCAAAATGCAAAGATGCAGAAAAATGTCACATTTTTGTGCATTATAGAATATAGAAAAACTCAAATTCTACAATGTAAAACTATATTCAACGAAATCACAAGTATTAAACAGTCTTTAAACTTTTATATAACATCAGCAAAAGTAACTTTAATATGAATTAATAAACGAAAATTCTATTTTAAAAATAACAAAAATATATAACCATTCTTAGAAACTTTCGAATCGTTATTAAAATCACAGTGTTGAATTTTTTAAACTTAAAGTTACCTCTTAAGGTTTATTTTTTATCAAACTTTTAAGAATTTGATCTTTTTTATACATTTTTGAAGCTGAAATCTATAAAATTATACTTCAAAATTCATCGCATTGGAGGTTTTCTCCATTTTCGCTGATGAATAACTTCTAGGGAGAAGAGTGAAAAAGCCCCGTATTTTCAGTATATGTACATCAGGTCTTCAGTTTATCTCCCTCACAATTTCGCGTTGGTCCCGATCATTTTTCTACGAAAAAACGAATGTTCAAAATAGCCCCAAGTATTGCTATTTTTAGGTTCGGTTACAGAAGGTAAATACTAAGCTAAAGTGGGCCAAATATTTAAAAATTCAAATTTCTCGCTGTTGAATCACAAAAACCAATTTCAATGTAGTCTTTTCCTTGTGTAAGGAAACCTCAAAATAGCAATAATTCGGTCTTTTTTGAAAATTGGTATTTCGGTAGAAAAAGGCTTGGGACCAGCGCGAAATTTTAATGGAGATAAAATGAAGACCTGATTTAGATATAGGTGTAAATCTGTGATTTTTCCTAATATTCACGAAAATGGATGAAACGTCCTAAGTGACGAATTTCGAAGTAAAATTTTATATATTTCATCTTCAAAAATGGAAAAAAGCCTTAAAATGCGTAAAAGTCTGATAAAACTAATATACATAACCAATCTTCGAGACTTTCGAATCGTTATTAAAATCACAGTGGTGAATTCTTTAAATTTAAAGTTACCTCATAAGGTTGATTTTTGGTCAAACGTATCAAGGCCCGTGGGGTCTATGTGACCCGACGCGCTTTACTTCTAATTGTCACTTTACAACGATGCAAAATGAAGGCATCAGACCTACTAGGTTTCGCTCCCAGAAAGTAAAAATAAATTATGGATAAGGTCTCGACGAAAAAACATCGTCTATATTTTCGGGAGCGTACTTTGATTTCCGTTTGGGGTTGTCAAATCGTCAGATTCTTCCGGTTTTGATAGTGTATGTATCCAATCATTTATACTTGACGGATCAACAGGTAAATCGCCCAATGAAAACTGCTTTTGTCCCGACAAAACTCCGGCTGATTCCAATTTTTGCCAAGTCTTTTTTGTGGATGCTGGAAAAGTGGACAGGTATACTTTCTTTCTCTGCGCATCGTAGCTGCGGAAAGATTTCTGTGGCTCGTATATTAAATTTTATCCACTGGTTTATTCAATTTCTATCATTTTCAACAAGCTGTTAAGTCTTAACACAGAGATTCAACTAGTGGATCATACTTTAATTTAAATTCAAATATTGAAAGGCTATGAAGTGGGCTTAATAGTTTTAATAGAAAATGTTCTGACCAATCAGAAAAGCTTATCTCTAAATGTGTGAGAGAGAGAAGAATGAACGAACGCGGGAATCGAGTAGTCAGTCACTGTCGGCTAACGCGTGCGGAGCTCCCTCGTGTTCGGTCATCGAGTTTAGTCTCATTTTCCACTACCTTCGCGAAGTCGCATTCGAAACCTTTTCCACTACCTTCGGGTAGTCGCATTCAAAACATTTTCCACTACGTTCGGGTAGTTGCATTCAAAACATTTTCCACTACGAACGGGTAGTCGCAATCGTATCTTTGTTCACTGTCTCAGGACAGTCGCATTGTGGTTCTTATAACCACCTCCTGGTTAAGGAGTCTTTTCTTTGAACGCTTTAAAGAACGTGAATCACCGAATGTGCGGTATGTGTGTGTGTGTGTGTGTGTGTGTGTGCAGCGGTCTTCTTTCGCGTCTTTCTTTGAGTTTTGTACTTTTCATGTGATTCAATAAATTAACTTTAGGGGTTTTTACGTACGATTCCTCATAAATTCGAAGAAAGCCGTTGGCGTCACCGCGTACATCGTTGCCGGGTTCGCAGGCGTGAAGCTCATGTTTGGCCGAGTGACGTGCGCATCAGTCGCATTTTCTTTCAAATGCTGCAGAGAAGTCGATGTGGAGTCCAACATTTCAGCAATCACGTCCATCGTCGCTCCCACTCCTGCATGCCTCCACACTCAGTCGGTGTAACCACGCTCTCAACACCAAGATAAGTAGACCTTTATCTTTTTAATACTTATTGTGTTCAGTGTTAGGCTACAATTAATTACGGGAGTGTAATTTTCAAAATTAAATTCTCTTTTATGTCTTTTAAAATAAAATCGGTATTAATAAATCGAATGTTCTCAGCCAACATTTGAAAGAGGTTAGGTCACTTTCATACATGAAAACAAATCGTTGTTGCGACCGACCGAGGCAGTTTTTTAAAAGATTTAAATCAGCAAATTTATTGATTACACAAAAATGGCTCTTTCTAAGGAACAAAATGCACGGGTTTCTTTCATTGTTAAGTATGGAGAAACTTTAGAGAATAGAATCGCGACTCTCAAAGAGTATCTCAAAAAGCCCGATTGCAATTCCCTCAATTCGAAATTACGTTTACAGAGTTTAACCAGTCTTTTTGAAAACCAAGCGAAGTGTAATGACGAGCTAGCTTCTTTGAATCCAAATCACCCGCGATTGAATAATTTCGATGAAATCGAAACTAGTTATTTTCAAGTTGCTACTTCGGTAACCGTGTTAATGGCTGCTGCATCTCCTATCGCGAATTCCGCCCTTAATGCTAGTTATTTTACTTTTACCGAATGAATAGATAAACCTAAATTACCTGAAATTAAAATACCAACGTTTGACGGGAAACATGATCAGTGGTTGACATGAAAGCATAGCTTCGAAGCTCTTGTCCATTCTCGTACTGACGTGGACAATTATGTAAAACATATGCAACTAATTAACGCACTTAAAGGATCAGCTTTAAATAAAATAAATTCTTTCCCTTCGAGCGAGGAGAATTATTCAAAAGCGTGGTCAACTTTGAACGACGCATACGATTAGAAACGAATGATTGTTTCTCAACATCTCGATGCTTTATTTGATCTTCCCATTCTTTCTCGCGCTGATCGTGAAGAGATCTCCTCGCTCATAGACAAAACGAGACAACACCTCAGTCTGTTAAATGAAATTGATATGGAATTTAAAGAACAGGCAGTTATCAGATTGATAGAAAGCAGTTTACCGGCGGGAATTTTGGCTAGATGGCAAGATCGTTTGGACGAGAACAAACTCCCTGAGCTAGATGGGTTTTACAAATTTATTCAAGCCACAGTTTTTAAACTACGATCGGTAGAGAATACTGCCTCGAGCGGCGGCAACATTGCTAGGAAACGGGGGCGGGGAGTTTGTTTGTCCCAAACAAAGCGAGAAAGGTCGAGGCACGCTCCCTTCTTACATCGAATCAAAACATGTCAAGAATGTCTTGTCCAAAATGCAACGAGGATCACGCAATTCATCAATATCCTTCATTTAATGAATTAAAAGTACAAAAACGTGCTAATTTCACAAAAACACAAAGACTTTGCCGTAATTGTTTAGCTTGTCATCCTCTGCCGTACAAAAGTTCAGGCTGTTGCAAAAAGTGCAATCGAGACCATCACATATTGTTGCATTTTGAGTGGGGATTCAAATCGGACAACCCTCAAAACAAAAAGGAGGTCAAACCTTCCACATCCAAAACACAAGCATGACTATCTAGTCAGACTTTCGCTTCAAGATCTTTTATCTCACCTTCTCAATTAATTACTACAGCTGTTATTAAACTACAGAATAATTAATCCAATCAGTTCGTGGCCCAAACTTGATTAGATTCTTGCTCCACTGTAAATTTAGTCACAGAAAAACTATCAAAAACTTTAAACTTGGAAAAACAGAGTTGTTTGATCAACTTTGGCGCGGTGAACAATTTATGCACAATTTCAAATAAATACATTGAAGTTACTTTTGGCTCAAATTATAACGATTACAAAAAGGAATTAAATTTTTTCATTGTTCCAAAAAATGCAAACGCAATCTCAGGTAAAGTCTCTTCTAGATATTTATTTAATATATCCAAAAATATTCAGCTCGCTGATCCTCAATTTCATGTACCAAAGCCAGTCGATGTTTTGATAGCTTCAGGTACCACGTTAGAAATGTTATCAGTCGGTCAGATTAAATTATAACATCAGAGCTCTCAAGTCATTTTACAAAAAACCATGTTAAGATGGGTAGTAGCAAGTGATTCGGAAAGTGACATTTCAAGTAAAAAAGCGTCATGCAATGTAGTAAAATTAGACAGACTAATTGGAAGGTTTCGGCATGTGGAGGATTTTAATCATGAGCCTCTAAAGTCTACGGATGAATCGGTTTGCGAACAACACTATATAAACAACCCACAGCGTGATGCAACTGGCAGGTAAATTGTACGACTTCCATTTCGTGATAGCAAATTTAAACATGGAGAATCTATAACTCAAGCTTCGAAACGTTTCTATGCTCTTGAAAATAATTTCGAAGTAAATTCTCATTTAAAATCCGAATATAGCAAAGTATTAGAAGAATACATTTCTTTAGGTGATATGACATTGTGTGATGATGATTTGACTGAGGGATGCTATCTGCCACATCACGTTGTTATCAAAGCATCTAGCGACACGACAAAGGACCGAGTGGTTTTTGACGCATTTACGAAAACCTCAACCGGTATTCCACTTAACGAAGTTCTCTTGGTGGGACCTACAATTCAGAATACCATTTTTGAACAAACACTTAGATTCGAAATCCATACGTTTGTTATCACAGCTGATATAGAAGAAATGTACAGGCAAGTCCTGGTACATCCCGATGACAGGAAATTCCAAAAAATCTTTTCGTATCACCAGGGTAAAATTAGGACATTCCAACTAAACATCGTCACCTTTGGTACAGCTAGTACACCCTTTTTGGCAATCCGTACTTGACACCATTTAGCTGAAGACGACGGTAAAGATTTTCCGCGTGCGAAGAAGATTCTTCTCAGAGATTTTTATGTCGATGATTCAATCTCGGGCGCGAATTCCGCCAAAGATATCTGAGATATTAGAGATGAATCAATAGAATTATTAGCTCACGGGGGTTTTGTAATTTGACAGTGGTCATCAAACAACAATTCAGTTTTAAACAACATCGATAAGAAATTCTTCAATCTTGATTATATAGTTAGAGAATATCCAATTCAAAAGACATTAGGGATTATTTGGTATCCGCAAAAAGATACTGATTCAAAATTGCTGGAAGTCAAAAATCACTCGTAAAATTCGAATTGAAGATTCAGTTGAAAACGAAATACACGGATTGTGCACTGCTAGTTCTCAGGGTTACGAAGCATGTTTATTCGTTAGATCCCTCAACTCCGACGGATTGGAATGCTGCGTTGCCGCAATTCATACAAAACTTTAAGTCGAATCGAAGCCCCAATTCGAGTTCCCAACGAATCAAACAATTTTTTGGTCAGATTCAACCATCGTTCTTTGCTGGATAAAACGGGCTCCCCATTTATTACAAATGTTTTAGTCAAATAGAGTCGTGGATATTCAAAAGTCAGACGATCCGATCAGTTGGAGACACGTACGTTTTAAAGACAATCCTGGCGATGCACTTTCACGGGGACAACTTCCTTTTGATTTCATGAAAAATATTTTATGGAAATCCGGTGCAACATGTCTATCCTCATTCGAAAAGGATTAGCCTCAATCTATTATTTTAAATCCAGCCACCGTTCCTGGTTTCAGAAAGGGTGTTTGTTTGCTCAATTCACCAAACTGTAACTTTATTTACTCTCGAGTTTTTTCTTATAAACGTCTTATACGTCTTATCGCGTATTTTCTCCGTTGGAAGATTCTAAAATCTAATAGCAGTCAACCACTTTTATGCCAGGAGATGGCAGAAGCCGAAAAACGATCAATATCAATGATTCAACGCGAGAATTTTTTCGGGAGAAATCAAGCTTCTTTCTATCGCCAGGAAAGCGGCTCCTGGAGAGATTACTCTAGAGTATCGGAGATCCACAAAGTTTGACGAGCTTAATCCATTTCTTGACAAACACAACCTCAGCCGTGTCGGTGGTAGATTGAAGAAGGCGAAACTGATTTATAGTCAAAAACATCCTCCACTTATGCCAAGAAAGCATCCTATCACAGATCTCCTTATTAGGGAATGTCACGAACATAACAAACATTCAGGAATTCAATCAACTTATTACGCGTTAAGATTAACATTTTGGATTTTGAACGAAAAGAATCAAATTCGAAATATCATTCGTCATTACGTTGAATGCATTAGACAGCGACCTAAAATGATGCAGGCTCAAATAGCAGTGTTGCCAGACGTTAGATTGAATGAGGCTCCGGCTTTTAGTCGAACGGGAGTAGATTTCTATGGGCATATTATGATCAAAGAAAAGAAAGAAGGAAATCGAAGTTGTTTATAAACATGGATGCGTATTTGTTTGCATGGCCTCAAAGGCAGTTCATATCGAACTGGCTACTGATCTATCTAGCGAATGTTTTTTATCTGCATTTCGTAAGTTTATTGGACGGAGGGGCAAACCAGAAAACGTCTATTCAGACCGGTCATTCGATCGGTTCATTCGCATTGGCTAAAAGAATTGTGTGGCATTTCAATCTACCACACTCTCCTCATTTTGGCGGTCTTTGGGAAACAGCTGTCAAAAGCTTCAAACACCATTTAAAACGAGTTTTGAAAGATCAGAAACTAACGTATGAACAAATGAATACACTTTTAATGGAAATTGAAGCCATCTTAAATTCTCGACCTTTGTGTTCTTTGTCAGCTGATCCCAATGACCCATTAGTTATTACACCTGCTAATTTATTAATATGTCGTCCTTTCACTTGCTCACCCAGAAAAATCTTGTTTCAGTTGCTGACAACCGTTCATCAACTTTCAATTTCATGACTAAAGCCAGGAAGGATTTCTAGAAAAAATAATACCGAGAATATCTCAGAGAATTACAAACTCGCCACAAATGGCAAAACCCTACAGCTGAGTTGAAGGTCGGCTGAGTGATAATTTTGATGAAGGACAATCTTGGATGTTCAAGGTGGCGACTGGGTGTGACCATTGATGTATTTCCGGGAAGCGACGACGTGGCAAGAGTAGCATCAGTCAAGACGGCTACCGGAATCTACAAACGCAACATTACACGACTGTGTTTGTTGCCAGTGGCGTGATGGACACGCATTTATCCTAGTTTTAATTACTTTGATTCTTCGAAAACTATAACTTAACCTACTAAAGCAATCAGTCTAAAGAAAAACTGCATTTATCCTTTTAATCGTCATCAAAGCTTTATTCCAAAGCTATGTATATAAATTCAAATCTTATTGGTGCGTTAAACATTCCATTCATCTTATCAAATGTACATACGTTTTTATGTTTCTTGTTGTGTCCATATGTTCTGCGATAGACACTTGTCTGTACTCCAAGGTCACTTCGCAGCCTCTTACTGAGAGTATGTTAAGTCTCAACACAGAGATTCAACTAGTTGATCATAATTTAATTTAGATTCGAATATTAAAAGGCTGTGAAGTGGGCTTAATAGTTCAATAGAAAACGTTCTGATCAATCAGAAAAGATTATCAGTAGGTATGAGAGAGAGAGAGAGAGAAAATGAACGAACGCCGGAATCGAGTGGAGTCTGGCTGTCGTTCGCCAGTCTTTGCAGTTCGGCTGACACGTGCGGAGCTCCCTCGTCTTCAGTCATCGAGTTTGATCTCAATTTCCACTACCTTCGTGTAGTCGCATTCGAAACTTTTTCCACTACTTTCGGGTAGTCGCATTCGAAACATTTTCCACTCCCAACGGGTATTCGCAATCATATCTTTGTCCACTGTCTCAAGACAGTCGCATCGTGGTTCTTATAACCACCTACTAGTTAAGGAGTTTATTCTTTGAACGCTTGTATGGCTTTTTCCCTCAAAATAATGTTTTTTATTTTAACCGGTTCATCTTAATCTAGTGCAGTGCGGAATAAAATCTATTGGCTTCAAAAACTAAACTAACTCGTTGAGCCACCTAGGGCGAAACGAGAGTAAAAGGTTCTCTTTTTGTTTGAGAATTAAACATTAAACATTTTCGATTTCCCGGTGTGCTAGACACCTTGCTCTTTCATTGATAATCTTTTATAAAATTCTTTGTAATATTTTAAAGTATCTCATTATTATTATTATTATTATCATTAATTCCTTTGAAATCTCGCCAACTGATTGAAACCATTCAAGACGCCTTTGGAATTTTCCATATTTCCCTACAATACTTCATATCCTTCAAAATGTTTCAAATCTTTTTTAAGCTCTTGAAAATTCAATAAAATTTTCAAAAACACTCTAATGCATCCAAAATAATCCTCTAATAGTTTAACGTTTAGTAGAATTCAGAAGGCTTTAAAGTCTTGTGAAACAGGTGAAAAAAGGCAATTTTTTATAATTTTTCCTTTTCACTGCATCGCACGCGTGAATAGTCTGAACAATAATTTAAGTGCACAAAATTCCCACTGAAATTAAAAAAAAAAACATTTAATGCTTTCTCTTGAATACTTTAGGAGATATGACTTCCAAACGTGATTATTAATAGTAAAATTGGCCTAAACAAAATCTAACTTTAGTTTTCGTGAAATATCTCATGTCTTGTACATTTCAGATAAAAGTTGCATTCATATTATTTATTAGTTTAGTTTTAGTATGCATTAAGCTTTTGAGAGATAACTTAGGTCTGTTGAATTCTACGTGAAAATATATGCCCATGTGAATAAAAGCACATCAATTTTCCAGAAAAATACCAAATCTTGCATGTCCTATCTTTAAAATTTCGTTAAATTTTGCTAAAAATTTTTCTAAAAAGTAAATCTGTTTTTTTTTTACATATTCTCCACTGTATGCGTGAAAGCTTTCTGAGTGAGCTGAGCCTTAAATAGCCTTTTTAGCTGAAATTAGAAAAGAAACAACTTCAACTTAGGAAGCTTTTAAATACAGTCCAGAATAAGTAAAAAAAAAAACAGATTCACCTTTTAGCAAAATTTATAAACTTTTATCGGAGAACATGCTTTTCGTAGCAACATTTTACAAAATACTGCAGATAGGAAATCAATATTTGGTTTTTTTTCTAAAAAATGTAATTTCTTTTATTTATATAGGTATATTTTTTCACGTAAAATTCAACAGACCTAAGTTATTTCCGGAAAACTTAATGTAAAATAAAACTCAATGAAAAGGGAGATTTTCAGGACGCAATAACTTACTACTATAACTAATACTTTAACTCATATAAGTGCCATTTATATCTAAAATATACAAGGCATAAGATATCTTACAGAAAATAAAGTAAAATTTTGCTCAGGCCAATTTTTCTATTAAAAATTACGTTCGAAAGTCATATATCCTAAACAATTCAAGAGAAAACAAGAAATATTTTTTTAACTATTAACGCGTGCGATGCAGTGAAAAGGAAACATTATAAAAAAACTGCCTTTTTTCATCTGTTTCATAAGATTTTAAAGCCTTCTGATTGTTACTTGATTTTTTAACGATTAGAGGCCTATTTGGATGCCAAACTAAATGGCTCATCCCAATTACATTCAATTTGCAATGATTTCAACAAAAATATACCTAATAACCCCACAACAAAATAAAAAAATGTTGATTTTTTAAAAAGAGTCGCAACAATTTTTTCGCCTTAGGCCTCAAAATACTCAGGAGGCATCCCCGAAACCTAATCAAAAAGAAACCGGGTTAGGCGAGCACTTTTCAGTCATAAGTGGCTTAAGCTAGCTATGGCATGGCCAGAAAACAGAGAAATGTTTACTGAAAATGATAATGTGTGCAAAAGTATTACCACACAAAATAAATAAATTTTAACCCAAATAGTTCATTTTTAAACTAGAACGATTGATTTTTTACCAAAAACAAGCGAATTTTCAACAAAATACATAAACGACGCAGCACCCTAGGGGTGACAAGGGGTCAAC
>JAABKJ010008514.1:0-11431 GCA_011634705.1 Andricus grossulariae | reverse complement strand
GTTTCAGAAACTTTGGTCCCATGAAACGTTTAATTGTTTCATGAAACTTTCAATGTTTCAATGAAACGTTTCATGGAATTACAACCCTAGCCGCTGTCTCTGCTTTTTCAGCCGAAAGCGCGGGTGACTTAAAATCAATAATAAATACATCCGACATTCCTAGAACTGCTGGCCCACGCAGTTTTTCAGCGCGTATTGCGAGAGACCGTTGCAACTCTCGCCTCGGAAGGGCCGAGTGCGTGAGTAGTCAGTCGCGTATATTACTCAATATGATGCATTCCAAGTGAAAACGCTTCAGGCGGTCTCGGCTTATTGCGCAGTTAAAAAAGTCGCGGTCCGTTAGTCTGCATGCATGCAATCAGTTTTTTTCCAAGTGTTTTTGTTGGCTTACGACAATTTGCCAACAAGAAGGTAAGTTATAAAGGTCTGCATAGTAATTTTTTCAAGTGTAGATGGCATTTGCGCAATTCTGTTTCTTCATCATTTTATCGGTTGAAGACCTTTCAGTTTCACGAAATACAAGCACCTATGCGAAATTTGAGGTTAGAGTACCACTAACCTGATATTTAGGATATTTTATTTTATTTAGTGAAACTGAAAGGTCGTGAATCGACAAAAGAATGGAACATGACTGAGAAGATAGACTCTACACTTGTGAAATATTACTATAAGTACATTTATGACTTTTACGTTTCTAGTGTTTTCACGAAAACGACGTGAGACTTATTCCCATGACGGCATGTCAAAGTACTCAATTCAAGGCTTCCCACTCTTCGGGCCTCTTTTTTTTTAATTGGTCACTCACTGATGCGGAGGAGAATATACCGGGACAGTGGTGGGAGTTCCCGGAACTGCGCAAATGGAAATAACCGTCTACAGCCGACGGGAAATAAAGGTGACAGTAAATAAGAGATACATAAATATGTGAGACTCTACCGTATTAAACTTACTTCTAGTCTAAATTAAAAAGTGTATAGTCAGAAATCAAAAAGTGTGCAATGGGAAATTCAACATTTTTATAAAAGCAAAATTGCCAGTTATCTAACCTAATCAAGTTATCAAAATTGCTATTAAATTGTTTCCATCTTTTCTCGTTTTTGAATGCGAACTGAATTAAAAGAACCCAATGAGAAAATCTAACTATTTTCGGTTGAAATTTCATTTTTTTTTTCTGTTGAAAAGTCTACTATTAAATTTTCAGTTAAGTATTCATCTTTCTTGATTGAAAATTAGTTTCTTTTCTTTAGTTCAAAATTAATTTTCATAACTTAAAATTTAACACTTTGGTAGAAAATTCCATTATTTGGCACACAATTAAACTGTTTTGTACAAATTTTATTATTTTATTTAATTAAAAATTAATTATCTTCAACTAAAATTTAATTGCTACATTTTTATTCTATTTAGTTGAACATTTATGTAATTGTTGTTGTTAAAAATGCATCTGTTTCGTTGAAAATTAATCTGTTTTAGTTGAAAATTAAATCCTTTGGTTGAAAGTTGAACTACTTTCTTAAAAGTTCATTTTTTTGGTTGAAGCTTCATAATTTTAGTTGAAAATTAATTTTTCTTTCTTTGGTTAAAAAATAATTTTTCTAACTTAAAATTTAACACATTGGTAGAAAATTCAACTATTTGGTACAAAATTAAAATGTTTTGTAGAAAATTACATTTTTTATTTAATTAAAAATCAATTCTCTTAAGTGAACATTTAACTACTATATTTTTGATTAAAAATTGATCTTTTTAGTTGAAAACTTCAACAATTTAGTTGTAAATGTTTAGAAACAAAAAAAAGTAGACTAAAAATGAATCAATTAAAATATGGACTAACATCACATCCATTGTTCAAACTATTTAGTTGAACATTTATTATTTATTAATTTTAAATTAATCTTCTTGGTAGAAAATGCAACCGTTTTGTTGAAAATGAATATGTTTTAGATGAAAATTTAATTCTTTGGTTGAATAAATGCACGGAAAAAATTTAGTCGGCAAAAATTGCGCAAGATATGGAGCGGGGGGGGGGGGGGTTAAAACTTACAAAATTTTAGAGAAAATGTTTACCTGATTTAGACACAGGCCCTAATCAGCCAATGAGACCATTTTCAGGTACTTAGTGTCATTTTTTTCGAAATAGTAGCAAAATAGTGTCATCGCTAAAGAAATGTTAAATAGTATGAAGAGTCCGAGGCCTGATAGTTCTAAACTGCATCAACAGAGTGCATATGCTTTCGTTTGAATTAGTATAAAATTTCACCGACAGAGCACGATATTACAAAAAGTTGCGGCGACAATAAAAATTGCCGACAAAAACGATTAATTTAGGAACTAACTAAGAAGGCTTTTTTCCAATCATTATCTAAAATTAAATGCAAAAGTAAATGCTCTGATGTAGCTTTCAAATTTATATCCTATTAATTATGAAAAATCTTATTTCCGAGTTTATATTTTGAACCCTCATAAATTCTTTCAAGTTCATCACGAATATTCTCGTTCATGGAAAAAAGTCTCTCTTTAGAACTCTAATCTCAATTCGTAATCGGAATGCGAAGAATTAAACGCGTTGAAACTGTCTAACGTTAGAATATCTTGAGTGTAGTTAGCGATTGGTTTTAAAGGTGATTCGAGTTTTCCATGGCGTTTCTAAAATTAATTATGAACAAAAAAGTGACTAAGACTGACGGAATGAAAACAAAAAGTTCTGTATCGACGAGTGGGTCTTTTAGAAGTGAAAACGATTCAAGCTTTAACGAATGCAATGATAGATTATTGATTCATACCATTGAGTACAGCTGGACAGATCAATACCAGTGAGTGCTTTGCAGGTTCTTATAGCAGTTCTGATAAGAACCGATGGGTCCTTTTCCGGATTGGGACCGTCCAAAGAGGGACTCCATGGTCCACCGATTGCCATCGTCTCATTTTTACCACGCAAGCCAACCAAAAAGTTTATAAGTCGGGTTGGGTGGACGTAGTCACGATCGGGATCTCTGTCTTCTGTCACACCGCAACATCGCTTATAAATTTCTTCCATCGCAGGCATCGACATGAGCATCACCTGTAAATTTGTAAAACGGAAACTGTAAAATTCAGTTAGAACTAGAAACATTATTAAATACGAATTGAAATTCTTTAAAGACTAGCCTACCTTGGCAGAGAAAAGATAATCCGAGTCAGGTGGCTCTAGCACCGCAGTATTTTCCGTATACGGATCGATGTCTTTGTGCATGACGTGAAACGAACACGGCTTGTTAAGAGTAAATGGCACATGCGGTGGGAATGCATCTACCCATCTAAAGTTGGTAGAAAAGAAGTCACTAGGAATGTACATATTTTGGTACCGCCTTTTGATTTCCAAGACGTCTGCTTCGGGCCTTTAAGATGGTAGGAAAATTGTTAATAAGAACGGATACTATTGGCGAAATTAGGGTGTCTACCCGAACGATGGATTTAAATTTCCTGTTTTCATTCGGTCAATTGTTAATATTTCCCGGTCAATTCAAGTGGGGACATCAAATCATTTCTGGTCATAGGAATTAACATTCAGATTTGCAACCGAAAATTTTGTAACAGAATTATAAATCTGAATTTGAACAAGAATATTTTTAATGCCCTTCTTCTAAATCAGAATTAAAATGATTTTCCAAAACTCTCGTTCTATGTCGAAAATTCCTTGTTCCAGGTCAATTATAATTCTTGACGGAAATTCGCTGTCCTAAAGTAATAATTATAATTTCTTGACAGAAATCCCCTATTCCAAAGTGAAAATTATAATTTTTCATGGAAATTCCTTGTTCGAAAGTCGAAATGATAATTCTCCAAATTTAAACTATAACTTTTTACAGAAATTCCCTGTCTCAAATAAAAATTAGATTTATTTACAAAACTTTCTATTGTAATTCAGAAATATAGTACTTCTCTTTCCAGAAATTTGGAAGAGTTAAGTTTCAAATTTCCTGTCCCAAGTCAAATTATAATTTTTTACAAAAACTCCCTATCCTAAAGTAAAAACCATAATTCTTAAAGACATTTCTATTCTAAACTGAACCTAACATGAAAGTTAGAATTCTTGCCCCAAAGTCTAAATTGTAATTATTTACGGAAATTCCCTGTTACAAGTCAGAATTATATATGTATTCATACATTTTCTATTACAATTTAGAAATATAGTAACTCTGTTTTTCCCAAATTTGGAAGAGGGAAGTTTCTTCTAAATAAGAATTAAAATCATTTTTGAAGATTCATGTTCCATGTCAAAAATTACCCGTACCATCCCAAAATTACCATTCTTTACTGAAATCTCCTGTACCAAACCATAATTATAATTCGTTACTAAAAATCTTTATCCTGAAGTAAAAATTAGAATTCTTCACGGAAATTCCCTGCCCAAAAGTCAACATTATATTTCTTTACTGAAATTTTATGTCACAATTTAGAATTGCAATTCTTTTCGAAAATTCCCTGTTCCAAGTCAGGATAATTATAATTCTTCACAATTATTCATTCTTCACTTTTTATATTTATTTTATTTATTCCCTTCTTCAGAATTAGAATTAAAATTATTTTCGAAGATACCCGTTCAATGTCAAAAATTACCTGTTCCAAGCAAAAATTATAATTCTTTACGAAATTCCCTGTTCCAAAGTAGAAATTATAATTCTTAACGACAATTCACTGTTCTATACCAAAATTGTAATTCTTTTAGAAACTACCCTGTCCCAAAGTAACAATTCAATTATTTTCGGAAATTTCCTGTCCCAAACTCAAAATTATATATCTTTATTGAAATTCTATGTCGCAACTTAGAATTATAATTCTTTTCGGAAATTCCCTGTCCCAAGTCAGGATATTTGTAATTCTTCAGGTAATTTTTTTTAGCAATTTCTTTGATATATTCCCTGTCGTAACTCTGAACTTAAGTCTTTTAGAAAATTCCCTGTCTCAAAGTCGCAATTATAATTCTTTTAGAAAATTCACTGTTCCAAATCAAAATTGTAATTATTTTGGAAAATTCCCCATTCCAAGTGAGAATTATGATTATTTCGCAAAATTCTCTTTTCCAACTCAGAATTAGAGTAGTAAATCCCGGTCACTGAATCACATTTTCGCGCATTTCCCGATTCCCCAGTCAGGTAGACACCCTGCTGATATACTATTCAAATATATAAACTAGAAAAAATAATGATTAATAGATTACATACAGATCAAGGGCTATTTTCGGTATTTGGACCATGTAACGAGGAACGACTCGAGTACGTCGACGAGGTCTAGGGGATTTGCTTCTCCTAGTTCTCGACGGACTACGCTCTTCCTTTTTCTCACGTTCCCTGATGCGTTCCTCTCGACGACGCTTTCTTTCAATTTCTTCATCATCGTTTCTACGATCACGTGATCTTTCGCGAACTCTGCCTTGTTTTGTACGATTGGTAGATGAAACTCCACTATTGTTGCTAGAATTGAACCTGCTGTTTGCCGTTGAGAAG
Organism: Andricus grossulariae; assembly: GCA_011634705.1. NCBI lineage: Eukaryota > Metazoa > Arthropoda > Insecta > Hymenoptera > Cynipidae > Andricus > Andricus grossulariae. Next base: position 5,945 of record JAABKJ010008514.1, on the reverse strand, counting down.
AGTTTAAGCATTTCGAAAAATTATATCATGTGAGTAAGAAGGGACGTAATTATTTGCATAAAGCAATATTCAGGGCTGCCACATACTAATTTACTTAAAACAAGTGACTACTGGTTATAAAAAGAGGCCTGTAATGTCAATAAAAAGGCTTATCTAATCAGCAATGTCGATTCCATTACATATTTAATTTATCGGCTTGCATCAAAAAAATTAGGTGAAATTCTACTTCTGAATTCGGGGGTGAAAACCGCGGTACAATTGCTAGAATAAATCTTACAAGTAATGATCAGACAAGTTGTAATTCATTTGATTAAAAGCTGAATGAACCTTTGACTCTTAACTGCCGTATTTATATTTACATGCTTTACAATAGGAACTAGAAAATCAGAAAACTATAAATTCAAATAATTTAAATTATAATATTTCAGACTTCACAACCTAAAATGCTCTCAAAGCAAGATATAAATGGGACGGGTTTTCTCGAAAATAGGGAAATTAATTCTTTTTAATAAAATTAATTAAACGAAAATGGAATAATCAAATTTTCAGTTAAAATAATTAATTTTCTACAACAAAAAAAGAATTTAAAAAAGTTGAATTTTTAAACAAACAGATGAATCTTCAACCAAACAAAATTCATTTTTAACAACATAGTTTAACTTTCCACCAAGTAGTTGAATTTTTAATCAAAAAAGATTAAATTTCCACCAAGGAATCAATTTTCAATGAAATAGATGAATTTTTAACCATAAAGATGAACTTTCAACCAAGAAGATAAATTTTCTACCGAAAAAATATGAATATTCAATGAAAAAGTTAAATTTTCGACCAAAAAGATTACTTTTCTACCGAAAAAGACAATTTTTCAATCAAATAGTTCAAGTTTCCGCTAAAAGAGATGAATTTTCAATCAAAAATGGAATACATAGTTGAATTTCAATTTTTAAAAATTGATTAAAAAAAAAACGAATTTTCAACAAAATAGTTCAATTTTCAAGTAGAGATCAATTTTCAACTAAAGTGAGAAATCTTCAACCAAAAAAATTATTTTCTAAACAAATAGTTCAATTTGCAATAAAAAATGACAATTAATTGTTAACCAAACAGTTGCATTTTTAACAAAAAAGGATCAATTTACTACCAAGAAAGATTAATTATGAACCAAACAGCTGAATCTTCAAAGAAAAAATTAAGATGAGACGAATTTTCAAGAAAAAATTAACTTTTAAATCAAATAGTTGAATTTTTAATTAATTGGTCGAAATTTCGAACAAAAAAAATAAAAATCAACCGAAGACAGTTGTATTTTCAACCAAACAGTTGAATTTTCCACGAAAAAGTTATGTTTCAACCAAAAAAAGATGACTTTTCTACCAAAAAGATGAATGTTCAGAAAACCAGTTGAATTTTCGAACAAAAAGCATGACTTTTTAACAAAATAGTTGAATTGTCAATAAAATAATTAAATTTGCAATCAAGCAATAAAACCTTTAATCAAAAAAGATGAATTATGAATCGAAAAAATAATAGTTGGAGATTCACATTGGATTCTATTAATTCAGTTCGCATTTAAGCAAAAAACAAGAAAAAGGATAAAAAGCAACAAAAAATAGGATAAAAATATGACTTCTTTAAGAAAGAGAAAAAGAGGGGAATAGGGGAAAGAGTGTGAAGTCTGATATTGAATAGCATTTTCATAAAATAGATTACAATAGATTTCATACATAGATTAATTAAATTTTTTTCTAGATAAAATCTAAAATAAGATGGATTAAATTGAATATAGTGATTTTTTCTTAATAAAGTGAATAAAATATGGCTTTTTCTTAACAAAGTGACTAAAAAGTGAGTTGAAAAAAAGTGACTGCGTGGCAGCTCTGACAATAACTCCCAAGAAATATTATTTTATTATCATTCACCTGTTACTCGAGTTTTCAGATGGAGGAGGAACAGCGTTGTAAGTTCCTGACGGCCGGTTGGGTTGTTGCTGACGGCTCGACTGATTTGATTGATGAGTGTTGGTATTGCTATTATTATTGCTATTTCCCATAGGAAGTACTTGTATCCTAGTAGCGTTCCATTTAAAAGGCATAGAAGGATTGTAAGATGCTTCGACGAGAACGCGGTCACCCACTACTGGATTGGATCCTTTTACACACGCACTAGAATAAAAGTTTAGTCTTTTTAATTAGTTTCTATAATGTCATCACACTAACAAGAAGAGGTCGCGAGATGTGCGTCACTGATTCGACTTGGGCTTTACAGGGTAAAAGTACATCAAAATCTATTAGGTGGGTCTTTTTTCTTTGGATCCAATAGGCCTTAGTTTCCGAGATATCGAGGTTTCAGTATTTGCCCGAAAGAAAAAATAAGCAACTAATGGATTTCCATGTACTTTCAACCTGTGAAGCCTCAGTAGAATCAGTGACGCACATCTCGCGACCTCTCCTCGTAAAGATCAAATTTTCAATGGGTATTGTTGGGATATGCTTTGCGTAACAGGGCTTAGATCATTTTGCAAGGCAACTTGCCTTGTTTGAAAGAAAACGTCCTCATCCACAAAGCCAAAATTGTCATGTACTTTGGTAACAATGCCTGTGAATACTCTTTGCTTTGTAGAGGAAGAAGACTGAACGTTTTGTTGAACTTGCTGCGCAACGCCGGTTACCGATTGTTGAAATGCGTTTGCGTTTAACGCTCGAGGGGTTGGATAAGAAACTGTGGCCACTTGCGAATATAATTGACCTGCTATACCGGGCTGCAGATTCGAGCCAAGTTGGGCCATCGAGGCCATTGTTAAGTTTTGCTGTAATATCACGATATTTTGTCAACTTTGTGCCGAATAATCGGCTAGAAAAGGATTATGTAATCACAGTCCAAATATTCCAGGGATAGTATGCAGGTTAAAAAAAAAGATATTAAAATAAAATTCGCAGGCGTTAAAACATGTTAAATTTCTATAATTTTGATAAATTATCGAAACTCGATTCTGATGAAATAGGTTACTAACTTGCTGTAAACCCAGACTCTGTTGATAGACCTGTTGAGTTTGTTGTTGATACTGTACCATAGGTTGTCCACCTATACTCCCCATGGCTTGGCCCAACATCTGCTGTTGTATGTTTTGAATTTGCCCTGTTGAAGATTTTTTATCATCAAAAAAATATTTCAATGATTATTGGTATTTAATTTTATTATAATTATATTATATATTATATTTTATAATATTATTCTCTATTGTATTTTCTATTTTGCGTGAACATAATATTAACAAGTTACATATTTAAAAATATATATTTTGAAATGTAATATTGGAGGTGCTGCGGCGCTTCAGTCAACCGATCAAAAAACAGTAAATAATTAAAAACAATAACAGGGTGTCTACTCAAATCCTGGAAAAACGCTCACAATTCCAGTTTTTTCCAGGTATCTCAAGATTTTTCCAGGTGTAATTTTTCACAGTACGGAGCCATTCAAGTATTTCGCATTTTGTTAAAAATCGAATCAGATTATGTATACAATTTTGCTAGTTTATTATAAAGAATGTTCTTTTTAGTTCTTGTAAATATCTAAATGTGTAAAAATAGTACTAATATGTTTAATTTAGAAAGCTTCGACAAACTACATTACAAGATATTCTTAAATATATTATTACCATAGATTAATTAAATAAATAAATAATACCAAACAAATAATTATTCATTTCTTAAATTTGTCCTTAAAAATCCATGAATTTAAAAAATAATTAAAACAAGTTTTTATTTTATCTTCATATAGTTAAAATTCAGTGCATATTCAATTAAAATTAATGTGGGTACTATATTAAATTTAATAAAAAACGCTTCAATTGCCTAACTTTTCAAGTAGGTATATTGTATTTTCAATAAAACAGATGCATTTTTAACCAAATATTTAAATTTCTTGAACTAAAAAAGATACATTTTCAACAAAACAGTTGAATTTTGAACTAAAAAATAGAAATCTTCAACCAACAACTGAATAGTTAAAATTTCAGTTACAAACAATTAATTTTCAAGAAAATAGTTAAATCGTCAACCATATAAAGAAATTTTTAACAAACTAGTTGAACTTTACTCTAAGTTGTTGAATTTTCAACCAAAGTAAGGAATTTACAACTAATTGTGAAATGATAAATCTTCAACTGGGAAAGTTGAATCTTAAACCAAAAAGATGATTTTTCAACTAAAATGATGAATCTGTAACAGGAATACTTGAATTTTTAATCAAATTTTCAACCAGTGATTAATTTTCAACTAAAATTTTGAACAAAGAGACGTATTATCAAATAATATAATGAACCTTTAACTTGAATAGTTGAATTTTTAACCAAGAAGATTAAATCCTACAAAAAAAGAAATTCAATTAATGTTCAACTAAAAAGATGAATTTTCAACTAAAATGGTGGAATATTCAACTGGAATCCTTAAATTTTCAGTTCAGAAAATTCATTTTCAACCAAAAATATAATAGTTGACATTGCAACCAAAAAAGATTAAAATTTTTATCAAAAACAGTTAAATTCGACTAAGAAGAGGAATTTTCAACTCATGAAGATTTTTCGGTCAAGAGAGTGAGAAAATTTCACCAAATTGTTGAATTTTCAAGTAAGAAAATGAATTTTCAACCAAGAAGATTAAGATTTTGACAAAAACGGTTGAATTTTAAACAAAATACATGAATTTTTATGTAAAAAATATACATTTTCAACGAAAAATATAATAGTTAAACTTTTGTTAAAAAAATAATAATTTCCAACGAAAAAAAAGAATGTTTCACTTTGGTTTTCAACCCAGTAATATAAAACTACTTTTACAAATGAATAAACATTGTTATTTAATTTTATACTACAATTTAAAAAGAAAATGAAGCACGCTCGGGAAAAAATGCCACGACATTTCCATTTTTTTCCAGTTACATACAAATTCCCTAACAATTCTAGGTTTTCCAGGTAAGTACACACCCTGAAATAAACGTAATTTAGAAGAAAAAAAATTTATTTTTTAAAAATTCAGTTCCAAATTCTTCAATCAGGTATTTTCACTTACTATGCGTTTAAAAAATATTCGGTTTGCTTCCTCTCCGTAAGTGTAACAAAAAACACAATTTATTCATATTTTTCGTAAATTTCAGAATAGAAATATGTACAAAGTTAATCTAGTCAATAATCTATTTGAGCAAAATACAAAAAAGTGACATTAATTCAAAATGTTGGTCGCATGAATCGTTAAAGAAGAAAATTTGAGGTTAGTATCACACATATTGTTAGGCTTTTAATTTAATCCTTAAATTAACGTCACTTTTGTTTGTATCCTACACAAATAAAGAAAAACATGAATACATTGTACTTTTTGTTTGCACTTGCTGAGGGGAAAACAAACTGCATTTTTTGGAAACGAGTAGTAAGTGAAAATACCTAATCTGCCTGGGACCCTCGGAACTAAGTTTTACAAGAGGAGCGAGTGAAGGAGCGGTCCAACAGAAGAACTCCATAAGAAGGCCTTCACTTTGTATTTTAATAATGATTTGAGTTTTGAAGACAAACAAATTTTTTTCTATTATGAAAGAGCAACTTGAATAATATCGATTGATGTAAAAAACTAAAAATACATTTTTCAGGCGTGCGTTCCCTTTTGTGGACGCTCACATATTTCTAATTTTATCAATTGTATTTATAGATCCAATCAATTTTGTGCAAACTAGCCATAAAATTAATTTGCTATAATGCAAGCCATCGTGGATCGCATTATATATATATAGGATATATATATAGGAGAAAAACTTTCGCGAACAGCTCCTCGACAAGAAGACGCACGGCATCTTCCACAGAAATGTGGAGGATCTGTCGACGTCGTATGAGCTAACATTTGCTTTTCTTAAATCACCCGGATTGAAGTCGGGCACAGAGGGCTTCATTTTGGCATGTC
>JAABKJ010008513.1:0-11431 GCA_011634705.1 Andricus grossulariae | reverse complement strand
AACAGGAATAGTGGAATTATATACAAAATTTTATTAAAAATTTGAAAAAAAAAATTTCAAAAGGTTTCACGATATTAAAAAATATTTCTCATAATTAATGGGATAATTTGAACTGATTTTTCATTTTTTTAATTAATTTTGAGATAATATTTTCAAAAAAATTTCAACATTTCGAAATATTTCCAAAACTGTCAGAATAGAATCTGGAAGATTTGAAAGTTTTTTAATTTTTCAGAATTTCAAGAAAAATTTTGGAAGAATTCGAAGAATTTTAAAAGATATTTAGAAGGTTTAAAACTTCTAAAAATGGTTGAAAAATGATTATAAGTTTGAAAAGATTTCCAAAAATGTGTAACAAAATGTAAATTTTTGTACATTTCAAAAACAACAAAAAATTTCGAAGCCTTGAGATTCCTGGAAAAATCTTGAACTGCTTTTTATTTTGAAAAATTAATTTTTAAAGAAAATTGTAAAAAGTTTCAAAATATATTAATTTCAAAATATTTCTACAAATTTCGAAAATATCTGGAAGATTTAAGGGCAATTTTTTTACGTTTGAAACATTTTTCAAAATTTTAGGAATATTTTGAGTCAATTTAAGAGATATTTATCTTCCAAACTTCTAAAATTTCTAAATATCTTTCAAACTGACTCGAATTTTTCTTACAATTTTTCAAAATCCTGAAAAAATTGCACTTTTTCGACATATCTGGAAGCTTAAAAAAAATGTTGAGTTTTTCTCAAGAATCTTAGGAAAATAATATATCTATTTAACTTTAAAAACAAATGAAAAAATAAATTTAAAAGAAAGTTTTTGTTGAGGATTCCACTATTTTGTTGAAAATTTGTGTCTCCCGGTTAAAAATGCAACTGATTGAAACATTAATCTTTTTCGGTCGAGGATTCAACTACTTATTAAAAATTCATTTTTTTTTACTTAAAATTAATTATTTTAGTCAAAAATTAATCTCTTTGGTTGACAATGACACTATTTCGTTGAAAATTCGTCTTTTTTGCTCAAAAATTCATCTATTTCATTAAAAATTCATATTTTCATGTTAAAAATTTGAAGTGTTTTGTAGAAAATTTGTCTCTCTTTTAAAAAACTTAATCTTTTTTTGGTTTAAAATGCAACTGGTAAAAATTAATTCTTTTGTTGGGGATTCAGCTGTTTTGTTAAAAATTTATCTTTTTTGAATGAATTCATTTATTTTTTATTTAAAATAAAAAATTTGGTTGGTTGAAATGTCACTTATGTTATCTAAATGATATAATCAATAATTTAATAACAATAGTGAATGGAAGAAATGTTTTCAACACATTGAAATACGAAAGTTAATGTTTTCCGTATAAGGAATAGAACGTAGAAAAGTATCTGTTATTTGCTAAAGTTATGCTAATTTTTTAGTTACAAACAGTTAAAAACACATTACAATTTCCAGCAGTTCAGAAAAATGTGTTGAATTTATTTAAAATTTTCAATTCAAGTTTTTGATCTCAAACAATTTTTATTGTTGATCCACAAAATTAAACATCTCTTTCGAGACTTCTAAAAAACATGCTTGTACAATTATTAAAAAGCGTATGGCGTCATTTTCGATTAATTCTCGAAACTATCTCGAAACTACTCGAAAAAATTTGAAACTATTGTCGTCGGGAAACCCGTGTTCGTGATTGGATAAAACTTTAATTTTGTTTTGTCATTTAAGAAAAGAGTCTGCAAACTTCAGGTTTTTGAGAAATGTAAGGTTATTTAAATACGATGTTCAAAAATAATAATCAATGGAATCAATGGAGGTCTTCAGTACTTTGAAACAAAAAAATTTAATTTGTTTAGTTCAAGAAACATAACATGGAATCCAAGTAGTCAAAGTTATTTAAAATACATTTTTCAACCCAAAGTCTTGAAAAAAAGAATTGCATATACCCTTAATCATATAAAAGATTCAATTTTTTTAAATTCTTATAAATTTATGACGTTGGCTTAGCTGCGGAAAATATGAGTTTTATAAACTCGATTAAAATTACAAATTACATTTTCAATATTTGAACTAACTTATAAAGTTTATATACTTTACTACGTTAAAAGTTAAATATTTAAAATATTCTTCAATGTAATGTGTGAAGTTTCCTTGAAACTTTTTTAAATACAAAGTTTTTAAGGTTATTTTAACGTTTAAGCGATAATTCAAATTATGGGAGAAACTATTTCAAATTTTCCAAAAGATGAATTGTGAATGAAAAATATAGTATTTGATATTTCAATCAAAAAAAAATTTTTAATTTTGAATAGAAAACAGTTCAATTCAACCCAAAAAACGACTTCAACATGGTTTAAATTTTCAACTAATAAAAATTTGTCAATCAAGAGAGAGAAAAAATGGCTAACCAATTGTTGAATTTTCAAACAAAAAGATGAATTTTCAATATAGAAGATTAATTTTCTACCAAAAAGAACAAATTTTTAACCAAAAACGATTAATTTTTAACCAAAATCCTATAATTTGCAAAATTTCTCACACTTGCAAAAGAGATGAGAAAAATAAAAATATGAACAAAATTTTAGAATATCTTAATTTACGAAGTGTATACAATTTCGTCACCGCTAAAAAGATGGTCGGTACCGATAAGTAAAAAATACCGGTACCGAAAGTTTTAAACAAAATGTAGATTTTTGAAAAATTAATTTAAAGAAAATATTTTAACCATTTTTAACTATTTCAACTTATTTCCTACAATTTTGGAATAGAATGTACCTAGAAGATTTCAAAGCAAAAATTTCAATTTTGCAAAATTACAAAATTTTAGAAAAAATAGAATAAGTTTAAGAGATATTTAGAAATTTTGATGGGATACAAAAAATAATGATCGAAAACAAAATTAAGATTTTCAAAGATTTTGAACAAAGAATTTTGAAAGATTTCAAGAGAATAAAAAATCTTTCCCAAGATTTCTCGAAAATTTTGAATGATTTTTTATTTTACAACATTTATTTGGAGAGAATAATTAAAAAGATTTCAAAACATTCCAAAAGATTTTCAAAAATTATAAAAAAAGAATCTGGAAGATTTGAAGGCAATTTTTAAAATTTTTAATTCTCAGAATTTCTCAAATGACTCAAATTCTATGAAATCTCTGAAATTCGCTGAATTCCATGAAATCCTTGAATTCTTTGAATATCTTAAATTTCTGTAATATTCAAAATTCTCTAAATTCCTTGAATTTTCTGAAATTCGTGAATATTGTAAATTCCTGAAATTCTTTGAATTCTCTGTATCCCCAGAATTCCTTGAGTATTCTGAATTCCGGAAATTCCCTGAATTCCTTGAATATCGTGAATCCCTGGAATTCTCTAAATTCCTTAAATTCTCTGAATGCAATGCAATTCTCTGAATTCTCTGAAATCCTTGAATTCCATAAATATTTTGAATTCCTTCAACACTCGGAATTTTCTGAATTGCTGAAAATCTCTGAATTCCTTAACCTCCCTGAAAGCCTTAAATTCCTTGAATATTAGGAATCCCTTAAATACCTTGAATTCTCTGAATTCTCTGAACTCATTCAATTTCATGAATTCCCTGAATTCTCTGAACTTTTTCAATTTCTTCAATTTCATGAATTCCTTTAATTCTCTGAAATATCTGAAATCCTCTGAATTCCTTGAATATTCTGAATTCCATGAATTCTCTAAGTTCCTTAAATTCCTTAAAATATTTCCAATTCTTTGAAATCTTCTGAAATCCCTTAAAACTTTCTAAAGCTCTTGAAAATGCCTTGGAATCTTTTAAAATACTCTTAAATATTTCAAATCCATTAAAATAATTTGAAATCCCTCAAAATTTGTTTAAAGTCTTGAAAATTCCTTGAAATTTTTTAAGATACCTAAAATATTTCAAATCCTTTGAAATAGTTTGAAATCCCTTGACATTTGGTAAATATCTTCAGAATGCTTTGGAATTTGAAAAAATACCAATTCCTAAAAAATTCTTTGAAATCCATAAAAATATTGTAAAATCTCGTGAAATTACAGGATATCTGATATTTCCTAAAATCCTGGAAAATTTATTAAAATACCTTGAGATCTCTTGAAATCTCTTAAAATATGGGAAATCCTCGGAAATCTAATATAATCCCTTGGAATCTTTTATAATATCCTAAAACCTTATATTTCCTAAGAAATCGTTCCATACCTTCCAAAATTCTAGGAAATTCTTGAAAATCCCATTAAAATGTTTTAAATACTTTGAAATTTTTTCGAAATCCTTTAAAACTGTTGTAAACTTTTGAAAATTCTTTGGAATTTTTAGAAAGTCCCTAAAATCTTGAAAATCCTTTGATATCCCATCAAATTATTTAATTTGAGTGGTTATAATCCATGGGTTAATTCTTTGGCTTTTGCCATTTTTTAAAAAATCCCTCACTTTTCTCTGACCAAAACAATTTCGTGACTTTTCCCTGATTTCAAGGTTTTTCTTTACCTGCAGCCACCCTAATTTAGTAAAATTTCAAACATTAACAAACATTTCAGATCTATCTAGACAATTAAAAAAAAATGTAAGAAAATTATGAAATACACCAAAACTTTAACAGATATTCTAAATACTACTGAATATTCCAATTTTTTTCAAAAACATTAAAAATACTTCCAACACAATTCTGTAATTTGAGAATTCACTGGAGTATTTTTGCATAATATTTATATATATTATTAGTTAAAAGAATGAAGGCAGTTTATTAAAATCTGATATGTACCCCTGATCTTGTACAACGACCCCCATCCAATTATAACCGAGCCAACTGCTGCTTAACATGGGTGTTCGGACGAGAAGCCTTAAAGAATTCCATGTATTCAAGCGGATAATTATTTCCAAAAAATGGAAGCGTGAAAGCACGGAAAAAGTGAGGGTACGAAATGTGGCAGGTAATCGGTAATAATGAGTTTACCTCAGTTTTGAGTAATCAGCTGACTTTTGCCCTGCTTGAACGATTACCTGCAATGAATACCCCCAATTTTTTCTGTAAGTTTAATTTTTTTACATTGTCTACACTGTTAGAAAAATCTGTACTAGATTTAGTATACATGTAATGGAAGCAAGAATGCACAACATGAAATTAAATTTAGTATACCAGCGTACAGTAAATTTAGTATATGTATATAATAAACTTAGTATGCACGTACATGAAATTTAGTATACGCTTATACTAAATTCAGTATAAATGTATACGAAATTTAGTATACGCATATACTAAATTCAGTATACGCGTCCCGTTTCGCGTGGGTTCCGTCTTCATCGTCTGTAAATATGATCAGATGAAAAATGAAATTAAAGAACAAAGTTTTACTTTTCAAATAATCATATGGTTAAACTACATTTACGTTAATAAATTGAACATATCTTTTAAAGAGAAGACTTCGCATATCCTCGCAGAAAGAAGCCGAACCTTTTAGCATAAAAATAACTCAGGCAAATGCAACCGGCCACGTTGCCCAAATCGTGCAAATCAAAACGCGCTTGCGCAGCTAAATATAGTAAACATGTATATTAACTTTGGTATACAGAAACTATGAAATTCATATACGTGAAAGACACCTACTATACACTTAATAAATTTAGTATAATTATAACTTCATAAAAGAAATTTAGTATACGTAAGTATACTAAAATTACAAAGTGTAATGAATTGAGTAAGCATATAGGAAATTTAATATGCCCATGTATACTAAAATTGCAAACATTTCTAACAGTGTATACAGTATTTAAAACAAGATAGGATATCGTTTTTCAAACTTTTAATTTTGATAGATATATCTTTTTTTCTTAGTTGAGATTCAGAATGCATATTTTTTTCAGATAATTTCATCAGTTACATTTACCAAAATTATTGAAACTGGCTGACCATTGTTGAGTAGTCAGTACATTTTTGACCGTATTCAGAAGAATATAAAATTCATGAGCTTTAGAGAAATGTAATTTATTACCCTTGAACCTTGATTATAATCGTAAAACGTTCTACATTTTTTTGAGTGTATAATTTATATACCTGATAATGAAATATATCGACTCGTGTTCTCTCGGTCCGTTATAATGTGCGGTAGTTGAATCTCTAGAGGAAGATTAAAGAATTCAATTTGCTCGCATTTCCAGGTACGATGCGAATTGCATAACTCGAAGATATGTACCTACCTTCATACATACCGCAAAATGCACCTTTTGCCCGATATGCACTTTAAGAATTGGCCTCGAGCACTTTAACACCTTCAAAGCCACATTTTCTGCAACAATTTAATATCATGTTTCGATGATTGCTTAAAATGAACTTCGTGGAAAAATGTAATACAAGGCTCGATCCTCGATCTTCCCTTTTCTTGGTAAGATGAGTTAATTTACCACGTGAGACCCTAGTTCAAAAACATTTGATGGTTTTTTTATTTTGTGTGTTGACGAAAATAAGTTAACCATTTTAAGGACTTGAGTCACGAACTTTCTTCGTATCTTGTCAAAAAATAAATTGCCTTAATAGGCATATAAAATCTCGTATCATATTCTACAATCTGGGCATATTTCACCTTTGTCATTCCATTTTTGATAATTAAAAGAGTACCTTCATCGACTGCGAATTTCGCATTCATTTTACATAAATATAATAAATTATACAACTTTTGTTAATGAAATCAACCTGTCCTTCCTAATTATAACACTCTTAATTATTTTTTTTCCAAGTATATTTCTGAGAATATCTAAAATTCATTCTTTTATATGCAACAGATCACTGCAAAGCTCATTTTGAAAATATTTGAAGAAAGTGTATTGCCAAATTGAATCTTTTAATCCTTTAAAGCATACCTTTTTCCTTAAATACGAATTGTTTGAAACTTCATGCAAGAAAGATTTTTGGGGTCACTGATTACGAATTTGGAGTCAAATTTTGGAAATTTTCAACATTTAAAATGGCAAAATTCAAAATCGAATCTGAAGTTAAAATTTTAAAATTTTATTTTAAATGGCGGAACCAATATGGTGTTAGAAAATTAAAAAATAGGTTTCGCGACTTCAAAATGGGCTCTCAGGGGTTTTTTGGATCACTGATTACGAATCTGAAGTAAAAATTCCAAAATCCAAAATGGCGGATACACTGAATATTTTAAATTATTTTTCCCGCAATATTGGGTCCGCTATTTTGAATTTTGGGATTCTGACCTCAGGATCGTAATCAACTACCCAAAGAACCCCTGAGGACCCATTTTGAAGCCACGGGACCAGATTTTTAATTTTTTGACCACCATATTGGGTACGCCATTTTGAATTTAAGAATTCTGACTTCAGATTCGTAATCAGCCACCAAAAAAAAACCCTGAAACCCCATTTGAAAGCTACGGGACATATTTTTCAATATTTTGGCCGCCATTTTGGATCCGCCATTTTGAATTTTGACTTCAGATTTGTAATTAGCGACCCAAAAAAACTCCTTACACGTTATTTTCAGCAAATAACATTTGTTGATTAGTTACAATATTGCATTTGGTGTGTAAAAAGGCTGTATGTTTTTCACATTGTTTATTTATAAAATCCATTCCGTTGAAAAACAAAATGTTTTCAATGTTTCTTAATGTGAAATAAAGTTCTATACGTGGTAAAGTTGGCTAGGGTTAGGGATAAAGTCATCTAGGGTACGGGGTAGAGTCAGCTAGGGTATAGGGTAAAGTCGACTAGGGTACCGAGTAAAGTCGGCTAGGGTATAGGGTAATGTCGACTAGGGTACCGTGTAAAGTTGGCTAGGGTACGGAGTAAAGTTGTCTAGGGTACGATGTTAAGTCAGCTAGCGTACGGTGTAGAGTCGGCTAAGGTCCGGGGCAAAGTCGGCTAGGGTACGAGGTAACGTCATCTAAAGAACGGAGTGCAGTCGACTAGGGTACGGAGTAAATTTGGATACGATATACGATAAAGTCGGCCAGCGTACGGGGTAAAGTCGGCTAGCGTACGGGGTAAAGTCATCTGGGGTACGGGGTAAAGTCATCTAGGGTACGGAGTGAATTCGGCTGGGTAAGGGTAAATTCGGCTAGAGTATGGAGTAAATTTGACTAGGGTGCGAAGTTAAGTCAGCTAGCGAAGGGGTAAAGTCATCTAAGGTACGGAGTAAAGTCGGTTAACGTACAGGATAAAGTCGACTAAGGTACAGAGTAAATTAGGCTAGGGTATGAGGTAAAGTCATGTGTAGGATACGGGGTAAAGTTGGCTGGGGCACCGGGAAAATTCGGACATGGGACGGGGTAAATTCGGTTTGGGTAAAGGGTAAAATCAGCTAAAGTCTTTCTCTACTTCCACTCCCAGGAAAAAGTACGACGAACGGACGGATGGACACAAGAACAAAACTATAACGGGTTTTCCCCGGGGCTACGAATTCCCAAAAATGAATTTTTTGGCTTAATTCAAAGGAATTTAATATTCAATTACAATAAAAAAATGCAATGAAAAAAAATTTCAAAAAATGTCTGTAGCAGGAATCGAGGTCGGACTTTCCGGTTACAAATGGGAGCGCTACCGCGCTTGATCTAACCAGGAGTTGAAAGACTCTCGCATCACGCTCCATGTAAAATGCGTAGATTTTTTTGAAATCATTTTTTTCTCGAGAATGGCTGAAAAGTGTAACTTATTACTTCAGCATTATATAAGATTGGTATGACCTATTACTGGGAGGAGTATGAATCCAATCAAAATTCCGAAAGGTGTTGGTTCCCCTTGTTAATGATATGTATCCGACAGTTTGAGATATAATAGGCGAACGAGAATTTATAAAATGTAAATGATAGGTGCATAATTTTTGACGTCATATTGCGGAATGGTTAGTTTATCGCAAAAATGTAGAGCAAATTATGCACCCCTGACATTCACAGTTAGATGAGGTGCCTGAGAGGTGCCCCGCTGACTTTGCATGTAGAACACATCAAAATGAGGGGCCCATCATTCGATTAATGGGCTTTCAGCACGAAGCTGGAAATGGCAATTGCCCTTCCTTGCGTGGTTAATGCGAGGTCATCGTCGGCTCGTCCGTCTCTCACTCAGTACAATCTACAATAATTCCACATGGTGGGCGCCTAAACGCCGTTAGTCCACGATATCAGGGACGATTCTGAGTCTGAGAACCGTATATAGACACTTGTTATTTTCAGCATTCTCTCCTATCCCCATTCACACTCAATATGTGAAATATATGAATTAAAAAAAATGATGTGTAAACATCTTACGACGCGATATGGAGAGTAAAGCCTGTGTCAGATGTGTAAAAATGTTATATGCCGCGATATGGACCGTAAAGTATTGTTAGATGTGTGAACATCTCAGACCGCAATATAGAGGGTAAGGCCTGTGTCAGATGTGTAAACATTTTATAGGCGGCGGTATTCAGGGTAAAGTCATGTTCGATGAGTAAACATCTCAGACCGCAATTTGGAGGGTAAAGTCTGTGTCAGATGTAAAAAAATGTATAGGCCGCGATATAGAGGGTAAAATCTTGTAAGATGTGTAAACATCTCAGACCGAAATATGAAGGGTAAAGTTTGTGTCAGGTGTGTAAAAATTTTATAAGCCGCGATATGGAGGGTAAAGTCTGGTTAGATGTGTAAACATCTTAGACGGTGATATGGAATTTGTATAAGCCACGATATGGAGAGTAAAGGCTTATTAGGTGTGTAAACATTTCAGACCGCTATATGGAGGGGCAAGCATGTGTCGATGTGTAAAAATTTTATAGGCCGCGATATGGAAGGTAAATCTTGAGTCACAGTGTTAAATGTCAATGCAAATACGAACAATACAATATGGTCATGATCCAAAAAAATTTGTCTTGTCTCAAGAAAATGTACTTAAGCAAATCCACAGAAAAAAATGAGGATACGAAACGTTGCAGGTAATCAGTCAAACAGGGTAAACGCGAGGTGGGTAAACCAAACTGAAGTAAACTTTCCGTGGTGAATCGCAGATATCTTCTGCGAAGACGGCTAGAGGCAGCACGTTACAGGCCTATAACCACGGAAAGTTTACCTCAGTTTGGTGTAATCAGCTTACTATTACCCTTCTTGAACGATTACCTGCAACGTTTCGCACTCCAAGTTTTTTTGTGTCGTATTCAGAACACTTGAACGAACAGATGGAAATTGTGCTTTTTTGTATACAAGAATGATCCACTGTTTAATTGAGTTCACTTAGTAACCCGCATCTGCACGTGTTTTAATTTAGAAATTTGTCACCTACAGAAGATTTATACTAGGATTTATGTGAAGCCTCAGGTGTTGAAATTCACGATCTGGGTGATCTTGACGATCGCCATGGCTCGCCTCTGGGAGATCGACCTAGAAATTTGACTCCAGTTAAAGAATTTATGGAAAGTCTTTTCTGTAACTGGAGGAAAGGATATTAGAACTTAAAGGTTCAGGGTTCAGATACATATTGACTTCCCATATATACACGGTTCCCGGTTCTCAGTTCCCACAGGACACATTCGTTGCTTCCTTTCGTCTTTCTTTAAGAGGAGATAACGATGTGAGAAGAATTTCAATCTGCTGACCTTTCTCTATACATATAAACTCCCTGAAAAAACTCATCGGAAACTGTCAAGTGGAGTGAGTAATCGAAAAAGTAAATAGGTAAAAGTTCTCTTAATGTTATGTTAGATATAAACTTTGTCTCCCACGAGACCCAGTTCGGCACAATTTTCTTGCTGGAATTAATTTTTATTCCCATTCCAATATATTCCATAAAAATATATTTACAGGGTGGACGAAAAAATTCATTTTAAAAACCCATTGATATTTAATGACCAGAATTTTAATCTTGCAACATTTTTAACATAGAATCTTTTACAAACGGAATGAAACAATTTAAAAAAAATTCAGATTCATGTATTTATTTCACAAAAAAAAAAGATTCTCAACAAAATAGTTGAATTTTTAGACAAAGTGTAGAATTTTCAACTAAATTGTTGAATTTTCAAAAAGAAAAAGGTGCATTTTTATTCCAAAAGGAAGATTTTTCTCTCCAGATAGACGAATATTCAACAAAACAGTTGAATTTTCGACCAAAAAATATTACTTTTTTTTCAATAAAATAGTTAAATTTTCAACAAAATAGTTGAATTTTTAAGCAAGTACTTAAATTTTTTACATACAAAGATGAAATTTCAACCAAATAGTCAAATTTTCAAACAAAAAATATTGAACCTAACCAAAACAGTTGCATTTTCAAGCCAAAGAGACAATTTTTTTAGAAGACAGTTGAATTTTCAACAAAAAGATGAATTCTAAACAAAAACTACAGTAGTTGATATTTTAACAAAAGAAAAACGAATTTCCAACAAACTACTTACATTTTCGATCAAAGAGTTGAATTTACAACAAAATAATTCAATTTTCAACAAAACAGTGGATTTTTTAACT
>JAABKJ010008512.1:0-11431 GCA_011634705.1 Andricus grossulariae | reverse complement strand
GTCCGCGACTGCTTATTAATTATTGTAACCATATTCAGCAGAAACCCTTGGTACCGGGACCCTCTATCCGCAACCCGGGGACGCGTTCGGTGGCTTTGTCATAGGCCCTTCAGTTCTATTCAAAAGGAATAGAAACCGAAACCGAATGAATATATATATATATATATATATAAATCACGTACTGAAAGCATAAATTCTTTCAGGCGGATGTAGAATACAGAATCAATTTAGAGTAAGTTGTTTAGTTCAAATATGCCAGAATGAAAATTTCAGCAGTTTGATTTAAAGATATTTTGATCTTAAATAGGAAATCTTGAATGACAAATCAAAAAGAAATTATAAAATGAGAAGTAAATTAGAAATATATGTCCGAGAGATGTCCGAAGGCAGATTAATAAGTATAGGATTATAAAGAAAGGGCAAATTTAGACAAATTTTAATAGATAGATTTAAGGTTTAACAACCTTGATGAATATTAAAGACAGATAGTACGAATTAGAGGATCTTATGTTTAGACATACAGATAAATGAAAAGTTGAGGAATGAGATTTTAACGTGATCTTGTCCTAGACAAGGTCAATCAGAAACAGGTTGTTCTAATAGTTGTGCTGATAGTGCAACTATAAAGGCTCATTTACACCTCTAGCTACTGGTCGTCAGCCAGCCAACAGATCCAAATTCCTGTTCACACGAAGGCTTTTTTTCGAAATCGAAAAATGTCGGAAAATGATTTGCAATGGCGGCAAATTTGAAATTAAAAATATATAATAGAAATAAATATAATTTTTATATTATTGAATTGTTATTGAAAACACATTTTTGGAATATTTAGTAATTATGGAGGATGAAAACTGGACAAGATTAATTTATAATAATTTATTTATCTGTGCAGTAATTTAAAGCATCCTAGGAACGTGTGCATGACGTATTATGTCTGGAGACAATCTTACTTTTTTGCGGAACAAATAGGGCTAAGAGGGAGTAAAAATGTTGTAGGTGAGTAATGCTGACATTCATAAATACCACAATTATCTGAAAAGTACAGGTATAAAAATAAAGTAATTAGGTATATTGTACAATGTGTAAACTTAATCTTAAACATAACCTATAATACATGACTTGATTTCATGCTTATTCCATTTTCCCGTTTATATATCTATTTCTTTATTCATATAAAGTAATGATTGAAATGTATTCATGATTTTTTTTCAAATATGTATTAGTTCTAAACGTATAAAACGAGATTGAAAAAGGGTTAAGAATTTGCATAGCTGTGCATCATGTAAAATGTGATTGGGCATTGCTTGTATTATGCATGATAGATAACATAACATCAGTTATTATTGTATTTATGTACAGAATTTTATAAAATAAGACATGGATGTAAATGATGATTTTTCTTCCTCGATGAAAGTTGATCAATATTATCGAAGCATTTATGCATGTAAGCTTGGTTAACATTGGGTATTTCCTGTAGACATATTTCACAGTAAAGACTGTCCAAAACCTAAAACATATTGGCACAGTATTCATACAATTATACCATGAGTAATAATGAAACCGACACAAATTGTATCGGAAAACCCAGATAGCAAAATGCCCGCCGACTGCAAGCGTTCTGCCAACCCGCGGTCCAATCGATGGGACCGACGTGCCGGCAGATATGCACCTTAATGTGCACACCATTGATGACTATATAGCCAGCCCAACAGGCGGGAGCGTCGCGGTCCGGCGAACTGCAAGACCGACGGTACGGTAAAATGCCGACTGAGTGTGCGAGTAGATTAAAATTTAAAAAATCTTTTGTTATGTAAATAGAATAAAAATGACTTTCTCCAAATATCACAAAATAATTGAATTTTAAAAGTATGAGTATAAGACAAAAAAATTAATTTTTAAAGGTACATTTTTTCACAGTCAAAAGATAACTTTCACTAGACATGCCTCAAAAATCTGATTTTAGGGTCAAAACCCCGTTTCTTGGTGATTCTTCTTTCATGACAGTGAAAAATCATGACGCTACAATCAAAAATAAAATAAAATAATTAAATTTTTAAGAAAATTGTTGAATTTTCAACTTACAAAGATAAATTTACAACCAACTGATCGATTTTTAAACAATAAAGATTAATCTCAACCAAAAACAGTTGCATTTTCAACTAAATAATTGAATTTTTAGAAGACAGCTTAAATCTGAACAAAATGTAAATTTTAAATCTAAAAGGACGAATTTTGTGTGTAAATTTTTCAACCAAACAAGATAAATTTTCAGAGCAGGCAAATGAACAAAACGAATGAATGCACTATTCATTCACGTCGTCAATCCAAGCCAAAATTCACGAGTAAACGCCAATACACACGGCAAGAACATTTGATCCAAAACTCGCATGCGCATTTGCGATCTCATTCTACTCGCAGTATCAGCCTGCAGCGGTCGGGCAAGTCGCAGGCCCGTCTTTCCTCACCGTTTGTACGACCGACGGGCATCTAATCTGCCGGACCGTTGTCCGCCCTTCGGTCGCATTCCGACTCTCCTGCCCTGACGCGTGCATTTAGCTGGCAGGTTGGTCTCCAGCCCGTCGGGCCGATCACGTGCCGTCACGTATTGTTATCTGGGTAAGTTGCAATCGAAGAAAACTCACCCCACTATATTCACAATCCATGGTAGCGATCTAAAACTCAATCATTATAGGTTATGTTTAAGATTAAGTTCACACATTGAACAAAATTTTTACTCCCTTTGTTCTGCAAAAAAGTAGGATTGTCTCCAGACATAACACGTCATGCACGCGTTCCGAGGATGCTTTAAATTACTGCACAGATGAATAAATTATTAATAATTAATCTTGACGTCCAGTTTTCTTCCTTCATAATTACTACATATTCGAAAAATGTATTTTCAATAACAATTAATTAATATAAAAATTATATTTATGACTATTATATATTTTTAATTTCAAATTTGCCACCATTGCAAAGCATTTTCGGACATTTTCCGATTTCGAAAACACCTTCGTGTGAACAGGAATTTGGATGTGTTGGCTGGCTGACGACCAGTAGAGAGAGGTCAAAATGAGACTTAACTCCTCTGATGTGTGCGGCCTTTAGGGACCCCGTCAACCGTGCGGTCAGCTCTCCTGGTGAAGCGACAACCAAGATGTGGGGAAATCGGTATAATTATTCTGGTGGCTCTGAATTCAAAGATTCTGAACCAACACCCGTTTCACCTATGAACCAAAAGCAAGTTCCTGACCTTTGTCAAGGCTTGGCGACGCAATCGTCCTTGACTTCGGACAGGTCACATTCTATTTATGCACGCAAGAAAATAAGATATACATAGGTAAAGGGCTTATTGATCACCTAATCTCTGCAGATAGATACACAACATCATAGATTAATGAGACTCTCGAAAGGCAAAGGCTGTTGAGAATCGATGATATCCGTAGGCAGAATTCTAAATCTGGGGAAATTGTAACTTTCAATCGAAATGGAAGATATGTCTTTATTTTAATCACGAAAAGTAAAGGCGAAGGCAAGACTTCTATGAATCATGTCTGATCTTGATGATATTTCCTGGGATTCAATAGAAGAAAAGATCTTAGAGAGTTACGGAATTAATCAACTTTGAGATCGGAATAATTTAAATTTGTTTCAATCCATTCGCTGGGTAGCTAAATAAGTCTCACTGCCTAAAGTGAATTTAAGGTTAGAAACTTGAGACCTTGAGCTATTTTTAGTTTCGTTAATGGGTCATGGCGCCAGCCAGATGCCATAAAAAGCGATCCTTGGACTTACAAACAGGTAACTGTCACTCAAAGTGATTGATGTGAATCCTGTCGAAAAGTGAACTTTGGACCCATATCCTTAAACTGTCCCTCACATTAATCGACTAATACCAGTAGGAGGAACAAAGTGACCACATTTATGATTGGTTATTCGGCACTAAAATTGAGTGAGGATCAATCCCACCTTAAACGAGCTTTTAAACATAGATGCAGATTACAAAAACATCAGGATATTGTATTTCGGCGCGCGCCTTTCAAGCTTGAACCTGCGACTCTGGTATCTTTGTTTATTGTACAGTTTCGGACGAAATGTTAAGTACTAAGCTTACTTGTGTGTTCGTTCATCGATACTCTATATGAGCCTTTAAATATCTGCCACGTCTACCAGAACTTCACATTAAAACGAATGATTTTATTGCCAGGATAAATACAGTGGTAAGTGTCTTCATTTATTTAAACCTAACCTATTTTTCGCGGCTCGTGGTTTTGACTACTCAACGACAGGTAACGAATCCTATCCTTCGCCGCATCAGCGCACAGTTCCAACAGACATTAAGCGATTGCAGCGCTGGGACGTAACAAGGCTGAAAAAAAACGTTCTCCACGTTCTCTTATCTCGTTGTCTCATTGGTGAGCTCAATGGATTGTAAACCACATAAGTTAAACCGGGAAATTCAGAATAGTTATAAGGAAGGTACTAGAAAATGTGATAGTAAAGGAAGAAACATTGAATTGATGTGACGCAATTTCTATATGTATATATTTTTGTAATCAAAGTTAGGCTACGTCCAGATAACCAAATTGAGAAAAACCTGAAAGATTTTTACTCAGAGTCGGCTCGACAAGTACCTACTCTAAAGCATTCAAGAGTTTTTCTGCTCTCATCCTCTCGTTCGCCGTGTCACGATATTCAAAAACTCTCTGTTCTCTCAGCCTACTCCTTTCTCTTTTTCACTCACTCATGCAGCTCACCACTCTGTCAGCCAATCATATGACATCATTAACATACGTCATTCCCACTCTTCGTAATGATCCCCAAATCGAACCCCTCTAGTCCTTTGCGATTGAACCATGGTGATCTCACCATCTAAATGTCAATTCCAAGAAACCCATAGTGAAAATGTGTCACCCAGAAAGCCGCTGTCGCCAGTTAAAGTAAACATAATCAAACATTCGGCGCCAATTAATATCTTCGTTGCGGTTCTTTCGTTTATCGCTAGAATTTGGTTTCTTTCATTTGATACCTCAGTATACACCTAACATCCGGACTTCGCCTTATCTTAAAACTAAACATGAATTAATACTGACTTAAAATATCAATTTCTTAACCTATGAGTCGTGAATCGTACATAAAATTTCTAAAGCTATTGCTGACCTAATTTTCTGTGATCTGAGATTATTAATATTAATTCTCAATATTATAATATATTTTCCAAATTTGTATGTTTCCCTTTTCCCACAATTTTATATTGCCATCTAGTAACGAACAAGCGAGCCTATAGTCGCTCGAAACATTTATCACTAGAGTTCTTAAATTCTCGAGAATTTAAGTTTGGGTTATATAACGGAGAATATGACAGAATTTAGGAGAATTTAAAAGAATTTAGGAGAATTGAAGAATTCATGATTTTTAACAATATTATTATTGTTCAAGTTATTTACATATTTACTTTGAAGTTATTTACTTATATAAATATATTTATAAATAAATAAAAATGCATAGAAGAAGTTTTACTGTTAAAATATTAAAATTTTGTATTGTAAACTACCTAAATTTGAATTTACTGTCAATTTATCAAAAATGAAATTGAAATTTGAGGTTATGTTGACTTTGGATCGTTCTAAAAAATTCTCAAAGAATTTATTCGCGGGTTATATTCTCGGTAATATTCTCATTCTCGTTAACGTTCTCAAAGTAATATAACCGACTCAGAACTCTATTTACCACTCACCAGCGCGATCTGCTCGGGTCCGAGTTCTGCGAAAATACAAATTTAATATATGAAAAACAGCTTTTTTATACATATTAATAATAAAACTTTATAGTTCATTCATTTCAAAAGCTTTATATTTTTTATATCAAAAACTAAAATTAACCATATTTTCAAATTAAAAAACACACTGCTTTGGAGAAAAATCGTATATTGTTGGAAATTCATTTTTTTACATCTGAAAATTTCACTATTTAATTTTTGATTGAAAGTGCTAACTTCACGTTGCACTCCACTTTTTAACTTTTTCCAAAAATTCTTTTTTTTTTTAATCCTTTGGTGGTCCTTTGTTGATTATACGGTGGGGGTTCGTCATATTTGGTGGTGAAAATTGTGGCAGATATTAATTTTTCAAACAATTTTCCTCAACATGCGCAGATGCTTGTGCGCATATGGAAATGGCGCCACGTTTAAAACAAGAAATGCTACATGTGCTACGAAAAGTCTTTATATATGTAATTCAACTAAAATTACTGGTACTTACTTAATTATTTACCTAATTTGTTATATTTAAGTAATACAGAGATATCAACTTCTCTCCACATTTATCGTGTTTAGAACTCCACTTTTTAATATTTCTCGAAAATATTTTTTGGTATCGTTTGACATATTTAACTAAAGTTAGTGATGTGTATTTAATTATTTACTTTGTACTTTCCAATGTAAAATAATTGGTAACATTAGTCGAGCTATTTCTATATCGACAGGTAAAATAATGTGACAAGAGCTCTATTAATTGTTCCAAGCAAAATGTGCTCGTCTTATAATCAAAACTTTTCAATACTCTACTTCATTTGCATAGTCGAGGTTTGTTTATATACACTACGGATACGTGATAACTCTTTCGAAGAACTTCTCTAAAGTTTGGACGATTCCATTATTTCCATTAATAATTGAAGGTTATTGAATATTGTCACGTACTACGTCTTAACCATATATATAATCAATTATGAACCATTTAAACGCTAGGGAATTGACCAATAAAACTATGTAACATAGAAATGGCTCCATCATAAGGTAATAGGAAACGGCTATAAATTTTATTGAATTAGCAAAAGAGAAAGAGACAACAGAGAGAAAAGGGCCAAGGAAAAGAAGCTTCACTCAACCCCCTTTTCATCGCTAAGGAAATGACCAGAAGGAAGAATGGAACTCATATGTATGGTGGTATCTGCAAGATATTGATTACTGGAATGTGGAAAAGCATTGGACACACACATACACACATTCATCGGATTAAGGAGAAGAAACAACCCTTGGATCAACGAACTCTGTGGTCATTAAACTTTAACGAGATTTGGGGTCAATGAACTTTACGGTCAATGAACCTTTCGGCGAAGGAACATTTGGGGAATGAACTCATCACACGTGGATGAGTGTAGAAATAACTGCAAGTATTATCGATTACACGTGGACCTCTTTCACGGAGCAGAACCTTCTAGAAAAACTCCTGGAGAAGGGTGGTACCAATGTCCGCCCACCCGAGTATAAAAATAGGTATCTGCACCCTCTAGTCAGTATTGATGGCGAAAGAGCTGCTTCTCGTCGTGTATCTAAATCCAAGCTCCGGACCTTCTCGCCAAAAGCCCGTCAACCTCCTCACGTCATGAATCTAACTCTCGGTTTTGATCCCAGTCTCAAGTTCAAATTCAACCAGTCTCAGTCTCGATCCAATTCTTTAGTCTGCAGTGCAGGATCACTGTTTGTACAATCTGTAATCAAGGCCCTGCAGTCTTCAGTCTTTCATCTGGAAGTCCCAACTGCTATATACTAAACCAAATTGCCGACGTTATTGTTCAAGTACCAGGGTTGAGGGAGTTTTTTCAAGTCCAGAGTTTACCCGGATTCGACTTCGTCCCTGAAGTGCAGATTAAATTCCAATTCCCATTCAACGATATTTTCCAGTTTTTTCTATAGCATTTCAACCTAAGTTCTGAAGTGCCTTTCTGTGTAAATTGAATTACGATCACTATGTAAAATATTTGGATTACTCTTCAGTTTATCACAAGGTAACCAACGAATACTGGATCTACCAAATCTACAATCTCTCTCTCATCTCGACGTACTCATTTTCATCAATTTGTTATCACCATTCCACTTTCTTACGAGTATTATTGCACAATCCCCAGAGCCGTTTCTCCCTTAACTTCTTGTAAGTCATTCCCTATTTGCTATATTGATTTTTCGGTAAATGTCTATTACTTATTTCTATTTTGGATCCCTCACACATTCATTTGTCCCTGAACCATTTCCGTTAGCCCAGAACCTTCTGTTCTGTAGATAAATCAGGATCTACCCTGACAACTGTGTTTGTATTCCTAACTGACATCCTAGGACGTAAAAATATACCATAAGATGTGAAATATCATCCGCTAACACAACATTTACTTTTATGGAGTGAAGTTATATAGCAGCAAGAAGGAAAATATTCCATTTCCCCATTATTTTGAAATTAAAAAATAATTTTAAATAACCTTACGGTTACTTGTTCCACAAATTATGCTGAAAATTAACCAAAAATTTAACTCAATGGAAATCCTATTCTCATCTTTATTTAAACAGAAGAAAAACGCTTAACGTAGTTTATGAAAAATCCTAAAGTCTACAAAACCGAATCCATTAAATTCACATTGTGACATTTCCAGAACTGCTTTCTAATTTCTGCTAAATAAAATTATTAAACAATTATTCGGTGATATTACCATCGGCTGGTGCTGAGAATTCAATCACTAAAATGATCTTGGTCTTCAGATCTTGAAGGACAATATCAGGCTTCGTAGCACTGATACGTTGAGTGATGGAGAATGAGAAATTCCAGTAGACCTTTCACTGACCATTCTCCACAATGGACTCGAGTTCCCCCTGGGCGTATGGCAAGACGGGCAATAAATCAACACCATAGAACAGCCTAAGATGGTAATATAACACCCCTGGCGAAAGTTTCAAATAGGAATTAGTTCCTTACCGATTTGAGTCATTCCGGAATCTGTATCTGAACCAATCCGAGTTAATCCGAATCAATCCGAAAAGAGTTCTACATTTCGTTCGATTGAAATCGGTTAAAATTAATCCGAGTCAATCCGAATCAATCCGAACCAAATTTACAATCCGAATGAATCCGCACTCAGATTGACCTAAACCGATTTTCAATCCGAATGCATCCAATTCAATCCGAACACGAATTCATTCGATTGGAAAATCGGTTTAGGTCAATCCGAATGCGAATTTATTCGCATTCATTTGGATTGAAAATTTACTTCGAATTAGAAGTTCGGATTGATTTGGATTACTTTTTAACCGATTTGGATCGAATGAAATGTAGAATTTTTCCGGATTGGTTCGGATACAGATTCCGGAATGATTCGGATGACTTTGGAATGAATTTCTATCCGATACTTTGGCCAGGGCTTTTGAGGCCGCATTGTGTCTCTCTATATACCCGTAACGTGCATACCTTGAACATCCACTGAGAACATGTCCATGTGTTTCTGGCTCTTGCTTGCACGCTCGGCAGTTGGTATCGCCTACAGGTCCATCCATTCAGCGCTCGCGGTAAACTAAAGTGTCTATAACGCCGTTCTGACAAGCAAAAAGAAATCCCTTAGTCGCTAATCTCAATCCAGCAGACTTGAGAAAGATGTTGGACAGACCCATAAAGAGGTTTTCTCTACGCATGATGCCGTCGAATTTTACATGAAGGGGCTTGTCAGCATGTTCTCTTAGTAGAAGCGTATGATCTGCTTTCTGTACACGACTTTTGAGCACTAGTGATGCTAGGCTATGTATAGTTTCGCTGGAATCAAATGGCAGGCCAAGCTCTTCTGCTGCCCTATCTGCAGCATGCTATAGAAACGCTGCAACATTGACGACTTTATGTTGATTCACGAGTCGCATAAGAGAATAGGTGCTATTTAGAACTGAGCAGGCTGTAGCTATAACAATTCTTCGATGAAGAAACTATAAGCTTAGCAAGCCTCTACCCCCTTTATAGCGAGGGAGGTATATTCGATGTGCGGAAGATCTAGGATGATGGCTTCGATGGATTGTCATCATCTTGCGTGTGCGTCGGTCAATGGCCGTTTTTAACACACGCACAGTTTGGGTTTCCGCTTGCGGTATACTGATATGTTTCTTCATTACCAAGATGTTGACTGGTATTTCCGCCTATGAGTTGAACATCCTGATCGTCACGCGATGGCGTATTTTATAGTCTTCCTTGGCGTGGGTGGACACAGGCACACTTGTCCAGTCTGAAGCAATTTCAATTGTTGCAAGTGAAGGAGAGGAAAAAGGTCCACTAAATTGTTAGTTTCAATATGTGCAGTAAGTTACTGATGGACAATGCGTTCTAAAGGTTTAGACAAGTCACAGAGGATGGATATTGGGCGGAAATCTTTGGGAGAGGTAGGGTTAGATATTTTAGCAACAGGGCGAATAATCGCCTCTTTCCGGGTATCAGGGAAGATTCTCACCTGTAGAGATGCGTTATCGATATGCAAGAGAATAGGACAAAAGACTGGTAGAGCTAAGCGAATCGTTTTAATTGAAATACCATCTGAATCTTGAGCATTTGATTTTACCTCTAAGAGTTTTTTAATTAGGGTTTCTTGCGATATGTCAGAAAAGAATAATTTAGTATCATCAAAGGTAGAGGGAACTGCGGACGAGGAAGGAGTGCTATTTGCAAGGAGTGTGGATTTTGTAGTGAAGGCTGTTAAAAGATCTGCGGGAGAAAAATTGTTATCAGGAGCCAAATGTTTTGGAGGAATAAGTCCAAGTCGTCTCAAGAGAAACCAGATGTTTTCATTTTTATTCCTGTTTTTGATAGAATTGTAATTATATTGGTTGTATGAATCTCTGATTTTGTTTTGAACTAAGTTTCTCAATTTACGAAATTCGACTTGAATAATATTATTTTTCGTTCTTTTAGCCAATCTACGTTTTTTCTCTCTTTCTTTCATCAAGTCTTTGATATAAGATATAATCCAAGGAGTGGACTTCCTTTTTGCTTTGTGGGTATGAAGAGGCGCAAATTTGTCAAAAGCTGAAGATAAAAATTTTGTTAGACAGATAAAACTTTCTATTTATATCTTTTTCAATTAATATTTTTTTCCAATCATAAGTAGAGAGGTGCTCAAGAAATTCGGATTCATTTATTTTTGTGAGATCGCGTGTAGGCAGAGGAGATGTACTAGAGGAGGGATTAAAGGAGAACTGGTATTTAATGCTGATAAGGTCGTGGTTTGAGAGGAATGATATAGAATGTTGAGTAGAAGAAATTACCTTGTCTAGATCATCAACAATGATCAAGTCAATCCATGTACTAAAATGATCGGTGTGGTGCGTGGCATTATGAGGAACTATAGATAATCCGGCAGAGAACACTACTGATTTTAAATAGTTATTTGAGTTGTTGTTGGCATTAAGATTTGTGTTTAGGTCACCAGTAAGTACAATGTTATTATAATTTGGTATAAGGTCTAAAATGTCAGTCTCAAGTTCCCTACAGTAGGAAGCATTAGGAGGTTTGTAAATCACACCCACCAACACACTGTCCTGAGGCGACGATACCTTGATAAAAAGGTATTCAGCAATAGGGTAATTGGCAGGAGGACTCATTCCCAACTGTACACCCCTTAAGCTGTCATTAATGTA
>JAABKJ010008511.1:0-11432 GCA_011634705.1 Andricus grossulariae | reverse complement strand
TCCTTATCGGAAAATTCGCTTTTGTCCACCCACGCCCTTAGGACAATGTTCAAAAACCTCTAATTTTCATTAAAACGATCGGTTCTCGGATTTTCTTTCACTAATTACGCGTACTCGACGTCGGACAATACCAAAAAAAGTTTTTACTCGATATCCCTATCGGAAAACCGACTCTTGCCCACCCACGCCCCTTTGGACAATTTTCAAAAACCTCTAATTTTCATTAAAACGCTCGGTTCTCGGATTTTCTTTCACTAATTGTGCGCACTCGACGTCGGACAGTACCAAAAAAAGTTTTAACTTAATATCCTTATCGGAAAACTCCCTTTTGTCCACCCACGCCCTTAGGACAATGTTCAAAAACCTCTAATTTTCATTAAAACGCTCGATTCTCGGATTTTATTTCACTTATTACGCGTAATCGACGTCGGACAGTACCAAGAAAAGTTTTAACTCAATATCCTTATCGGAAAACTCCCTTTCGTCCACCCACGCCCGTAGGGAAATTTTCAAAAACCTCTAATTTTCATTAAAACGCTCGATTCTCGGATTTTCTTTCACTAATTACGCGCACTCGACGTCGGACAGTACCAAAAAAAGTTTTAACTCAATATCCTTATCGGAAAATTCGCTTTTGTCCACCCACGCCCTTAGGACAATGTTCAAAAACCTCTAATTTTCATTAAAACGCTCGATTCTCGGATTTTCTTTCACTAATTACGCGTAATCGACATCGGACAGTACCAAGAAAAGTTTTAACTCAATATCCTTTTCGGAAAACTCCCTTATGTCCACCCACGCCCTTACGGAAATTTTCAAAAACCTCTATTTTCATTAAAACGATCGGTTCTCGGATTTTCTTTGACTAATTACGCTTACTCGACGTCGGACAGTACCAAAAAAAGTTTTAACTCAATATCCCTATCGGAAAACCGACTCTTGCCCACCCACGCCCTCAGGACAATTTTCAGAAA
The DNA here is from genome assembly GCA_011634705.1 of Andricus grossulariae. NCBI lineage: Eukaryota > Metazoa > Arthropoda > Insecta > Hymenoptera > Cynipidae > Andricus > Andricus grossulariae. Next base: position 10,458 of record JAABKJ010008511.1, on the reverse strand, counting down.
CCTCTTATTTTCATTAAAACGCTCGATTCTCGGATTTTCTTTCACTAATTACGCGTAGTCGACGTCGGACAATACCAAAAAAAGTTTTAACTCAATATCCTTCTCGGAAAACTCCCTTTTGTCCACCCACGCACTTAGAAAAATTTTCAAAAAATTCTAATTTTCATTTAAGCGCCCGGTTCTCGGACTTTATTTCACTTATTACTTGTAGTCGATGTCGGAAAATACCAGGAAAAGTTTAAACAAGTTTATTCTTATCAAACAATTGCCTTTTGTCCACCCACTTCCTTCAGAAAATTTTCAAAAACCTCTAATTTTCATTTAAGCGCCCCGTTTTCGGATTTTTTTGAGTAATGACTCATACTCGACGTCGGACAATGCCAAAAAAAGTTTCAATTCAATATTCTTATCGGAAAACTGACTCTTGTCCACCCACGCCCTTAGGGCAATTTTCAAAAACGTCTAATTTTCATTAAAACGCTCGGTTCTCGGATTTTCTTTTACTAATAACTTGTGCTTGATGTCGGACAATACCAAAACAAGATTTAATTAACTCAATATCCTTATCGAAAAACTCCCTTTTGTCCACCCACGCCCTTAGGGAAATTTGCAAAAAAAACTCTAATTTTCATTTAAGCGCCCGGTTCTCGGATTTTATTTCACTTATTACTTGTACTTGATGTCGGACAATACCAGGAAAAGTTTAAACAAGCTTATCCTTTTCAGACAACTGCCTTTTGCCCACCCACGCCCCTAGGAAAATTATCAAAAACCTCTAATTTTCATTAAAACGCTCGGTTCTCGGATTTTCTTTCACTAATTACGCGTACTCGACGTCGGATAGTACCAAAAAAAGTTTTAACTCAATGTCCTTATCAGAGAACTGCCTTTTATCCACCCACGCCCTTAGGAAAATTTTCAAAAAATTATAATTTTCATTTAAGCGCCAGGTTTTTGGATTTTATTTCACTAATTACTTGTAGTCGATGTCGGACAATACCAGGAAAAGTTTAAACAAGTTTATCCTTATCAGACAAATGCCTTTTGCCCACCCTCGTCCTTAGGAAAATGATCAAAAAAATATAATTTTCATTAAAACGCCCAGTTCTCCGATTTTATTTCACTAATAACTTGTGCCTGACGTCGGACAATACCAAAAAAAGTTTCCACTCAATATCCTAATCGGAAAACTGCCTTTCATTCATCCACCCACGCCCTTGGGAAAATTTTCAAAAAACTCTAATTTTCATTTAAACACCCGATTCTCGGATTATATTTCCCTAATTACTTGTAATCGATGTCGGACAATAACAAAAAAAGTTTCAACTCAATATCCTTATCGGAAAACTGACTCTTGTCCACCCACGCCCTTAGGGCAATTTTCAAAAACCTCTTATTTTCATTAAAACGCTCAGTTCTCGGAATTTCTTTTACTAATAACTTGTGCTTGACGTCGGAAAATACCAAAAAGATTTAACTCAATATCCTTATCGGAAATCTCCCTTTTGTCCACCCACGCCCTTACGAAAATTGTCAAAAAATTCTAATTTTCATTTTCACACCCGGTTCTCGGATTTTATTTCACTAATTACGTGTACTCGACGTCGGACAATACCAAAAATAGTTTTAACTCAATATCCTTATCGGAAAACTGCCTTTTATCTACCCACGCCCTTAGGAAAATTTTCAAAAAATTCTAATTTTCATTTATACACCCGGTTCTCGGATTTTATATCACTAATTACTTGTACTTGATGTCGGTCAATACTAGGAAAAGTTTAAACAAGTTTATCCTTATCAGACAACTACCTTTTGTCCACCCACGCCCTTCGGAAAATTTTCAAAAATCTCTAATTTCCATTTAAGCGCCCGGTTCTCGGATTTTTTTTCAGTAATGATTCATACTCAATCTCAGACAATGCCAAAAAAAGTTTTAACTCAATAACTTGATCGGAAAACTGCTTTTCGTCCACCCACGCCCTTAGGAAAATTTTCAAAAAACTCTGATTTTCATTTAAGCGCCCGGTTCTCGGATTATCTTTCCCTAATTACTTGTAATCGATGTCGGGCAATAACAAAAAAAGTTTCAACTCAATATCCTTATCGGAAAACTGACTCTTATCCACCCACGCCCTTAGGGCAATTTTCAAAAACCTCTTATTTTCATTAAAACGCTCAGTTCTCGGATTTTCTTTTACTAATAACTTGTGCTTGATGTCGGAAAATGCCAGAAAAAGTTTCCACACAATATCCTAATCGGAAAACTGCCTTTCGTCCACCCACGCCCTTAGGAAAATGTTCAAAAAACTCTAATATTAATTTAAACGCCCGGTTCTCGGATTTTTTTCACTAATTACTTGCACTCGATTTCGGACAATGCCAGGAAAAGTTTAAAAAAGTTTATCCTTATCAGACAACTGCCTTTTGCCCACCCACGCCCTTAGGAAAATTATCAAAAAAATATAATTTTCATTAAAACGCCCAGTTCTCCGATTTTATTTCACTAATTACTTTTACTCGATCTCATACATAACCAAAAAAAGTTTTAACTCAATATCCTAATCGGAAAACTGCCTTTCATCCACCCACGCCCTTAGGAAAATTGTCAAAAAACTCTAATTTTCATTTAAATACCCGGTTCTCGGATTGTCTTTCCATAATTACTTGTAATCGATGTCGGACAATAACAAAAAAAGTTTTAACTCAATATCCTTATCGGAAAACTGACTTTCGTCCACCCACGCCCCCCTTCAGGAAACTTTTCAACAAACTTTAATTTGCATTTAAGCACCCGGATCTCGGATTTGTTGAAGCTCGTAAAAATTTCGTGGAATTAAAAAAAAATAACATCTTTAAAATTCTTTGAAATCCCTTCAAAGTATTGAAATCAACTGAAACTTCATTGGAATTTTTTAAAATACCCAAAAATTGTTTTAATTCTTTTAAATCTTTGGAAATACCTTGCATTATTTTTAAATCTTTGAAATCCTACGAAATCCATTATTTCTTATGATAAAAATTCTTTGAAATCTATTAAAATATGATAAAATCCCGTGAAATGACATGAAATCAGATATTTTCTGAAATCCTGGAAAATTTATTAAAATATCTTGAGAGCTTTTAAAATTAATTAAATCCACGGAAATCTGATAAAATCCCTTGAAATCTTTAAAAATATTCAAAAACCATATAGATCCTATAAAATCGTTCCATACCTTCCGAAATTCTTTAAAAGCCCATAAAAAATTTTAAATCCCTTAAAATCATTCTAATCCATGGAAATAGCTAGACAATTTTTTAATCATTTGAAAATGCCTTAGAATCTTTGAAAACACCCTGAAATAATTCAAATTTCAATATTTCAAAATATTTCTGAAGAATTCAAGAAATTTTAGAAACAGGTATAGATCTGAATTCCAGAGTAAACCCATGGGTTAATTTTTTGAAAGAAAAGTCACTAAAGTGATCTTTTCATTTGAAAAAGTGACTAAAAAGTAATTTAAGAAAAAAAGTTACCCTGACTTTTGTAATTTTTTTCAAAATCCCTGACTTTCCTTGACCACCGAAATTCCCTGACTTTTTCCTGATTTCCAGGTTTTAACTAACCTGCGGCCAATCCTATTAAATTGAAAATAATAGATTTTTGAAGATCGTAAAAAAATAATATACATAATCCAATTTTAAGTAGATCATTTTGATATATTTTTGCGATTTTTTAAATATATTGCAACTGTAGCAACCCTATTTTTATTCCATCTATCTATAAAATATTAAATAATAGTTAATCTTTTCCGACTACCAATTTTTTCTTAAATCGAATCCTACTTTAATTTCAGGATTTTATTATACCTAACGCATATCAATTCATTTTATTGCCCACTTCGGGACATATAATACTTTATAGAAAAAGGTCAGATAAATTGTATATAAAAATATAAAAAAGTACTTAAAATAAAAACATAAAAACGAAAATTATAGTAGCTATAAAGTTAACAAACAAATACCTCACTTAAATAGTTCAAAAGCACATTTTACACAATATAAACAATTTCAATTATAGATAAACAGGGTGTCTACCAGACGGATGATTTTAAATTCCTATTAATTTCCAGGGTTTCTCTCGGGGAATTAGTTATTTAATTATTGACAGACTAATAAAAGCGCAATAATGTTCTTTACGTTTATTTTCAAGAGATCTTATATGTACTTCCCATAAGCAGGAAAAAAATTATATTTTTTATCAAAAACACAATAATGAAAATACACTACTACTACTTAATACGTGGACATCCATTTTTAAGCATTCGAAATTTGTTAATTTTTGATTGTTCATTTTATGAATTCTGAGCTAAAATATTGTCTCCTAAACAGATTAGAAGATATGTAAATTCATAATAAAATTATGACAGGATGAAGTCACTTTGTTTACGATTTCAGATTTTATTTGAAATTTAGTACATTTTATACAAAAGTCAGATAGCTTCCAACCTATTTAAGAGAAAAAATTTCAAACTCGTAATTTAAAAAATTAAAAAATTATTAAATACCAGACTTCACACACCAACATTTTTTCAAAACAAAGGAAATAAGGCGATTTTTACGAAAATAGGAGAATAAATTCTTTCAAAAAACAAATTGTTAAATTTTCAAACAAAAAAGACGAATTTTCTACAATACAGTTGAATTTTCAACCCGAAAATATAAATTTTCAACAAAACAGTTTAATTTTAAAGACAAAAAGATGAACTTTCTAAAAAAGAGTTGAATTTTCAACAAAAAAGTTAATTTTAAAACAAATATTTGAATTTTTAACTAAAAAAGATCGTTTTTCGACAAAAAATAGAATAGTTAAATTTGGAGTTCAAAAAATTGATTAAAAAAGATGAATTAATGAAAAAAACTAATTTTCAACAAAGTAGTTAAATCGTCAATCAATAAAATTAATTTTCAACATCAATCAATTAAATTTTCAATCAAAAATATGAATTCTCAATGCAAAATCTAATAGTTGAATTTCCAACTAAAAACGGTCAATTTTTCACAAAATACAAGAATTTTCAACTAAAAACGATCTATTTTCAACCAAAAATAGAATATTTAAATTTTCAGATAGAAAAATTAATGAAAAAAAATTGTTACCAAAATCGTTAAATCGTCAATCAATAAAATGAATTTTCAGCAAACTAGTTGAATTTTTAACCAAAAAGATGAATTCTCAATGAGAAATTTAATAGTTGAATTTTAATAGTCAATTTTCAACTAAATACATGAATTTTCAACTAAAAACGATAAATTTTTGAGTGAAAAAGATCAATTTTCAACAAAAATTGAATAGTTAAAAAATTAATTTAAAAAAATACAAATTTTCAACAATATAGTTAAATCTTCAATTAATAAAATAATTTTTCTACAAAAAAGTTGAATTTTCAAGACGAAAATATGAATTTTCCACTAAAAACGATCAATTTCCAACCAAAAATAGAATAGTTAAATAAGCAGTTCAAAAAATAGATTCAAAAAAAGAATTTTCAACAAAATAGTTAAATTTTCAACCAAAGAGATGAATCTTAAACTAATAATATGAATTTTTAACAAAATATTTCTACTTTTAACCAAGTTGTTGAATTTTTCTACCAAAAAAGACGAATTTTCAACTAAAAATGATCAATTTTCAACCAAAAAAGGAATATTTAAATTTTCTGATACAAAATTAATTTAAAAAAAAAGAATTTTCAACAAACTATTTGAAGTTTTAACCAAAAAGATGAATTCTTAATAAAAAATTTAGTAGTTGAATTTTCAACTAAAAACTATTAATTTTCCCCTAAATATGTACGTGAATTTTTAAATAATAACAACCAATTTTCAACAAAAAATGGAATATTTGAATTTTCAGATACAAAATTAATGAAAAAAATACGAATTTTCAACAAAGTAGGTCAATCTTCAATCAATAATATGAATTTTCAACAAGCTAGTTGAACTTTCAATCAATTAATTGACTTTTCAACCAAATATATAAACTTTCAATTAACAATTGAATAGTTGAATTTTGAATAGTTAAATTTTCTGCTATGAAAATTAATTTTCAATAAAAAATAAACGAATTCTCGACCAAAAAATATGACTAAGAAAATACTTGAATTTTCAACAAACAAGGGAAACGAGTGTGAAGTCGGAAATGCTAAAAAATGGACGTGTCTACATACTAACTTTTTAAAATTTTAATTTAATTTACAATCACAGATTCAAGGAACATTAAAATCTCTTATCCAATCCAGAAAAAATCCCGGTCACTGAATCAAATTCCCGGTAATTTCCGGGCTAAAAACATTCCCGGTTATTTCCCGAGTTTCCCGGTCAAGTAGACACCCTGATGAAAAAAGAAATTCCCGAGATTCGTGACCACTTTTTCCATCAACAATATTTCAAAGCAACAACAATGCAAATACAATATTCTTCACTACGTAAGTAGCTTTTTGAATTAACGACAGTACATGAGATGTAAATTTGCGATATTACTCCTTTGTTATTGAAAGAAATTGCAATTACAATGCGAAACATGAACAAAACATAGCATAAGCCAGAGCACATGGTATCAAATATGTATTTATTTCGGAAAGAAAATACAAACAATTAAATAAATAAAAATAAATATTACTAAACGATAATTCCAAGCTTGATAAAAAGAATTGGATACTCCTTTTCAGAGAGCGGATTAGAGTAGCGGAGATTTAAGAAAAATGTATGAAATGATTTTTAATTGAAAACGTTCCAAAACAAAATATTTTAAATAAATAAAAATTTGAAAAAAGACAATAATTCGAATGGAATGAAAAGGAATTGAACTTGTATCGCTTCTGAATAAAAACGTTTAAAATTGGATAATTTTAAATTTAAAAAATTTTAGAACACAAACTTTCAAAATTCAGAACGTTCAAGCTAAAATTTTTAAACTTAGACAATTTCTTTAGGAAGAAGTTGAAATTATCTCATTTCGAATTCAAAGCGTTCATAATTGAACAATTTTATTTTGAATTCAAGAATCTCGGAATTGAATGATTTCAGATTCAAATTTCAAAAAAGGACAATTTCAAAACGTTAAAAATGGAATATTTTCCGATTAGAATAATAAATTTAAATTCGAAATGATTAAAATTTGACGGTTTGCAATCTAAATTTTTATGAAATTAAAAAATTATGATTTAACGTAAAAATTGATACGATAAAAAATGAAAAAATTTTACTCCAGGAACTTGAAACTTAAACAAATCCAAACTTCATCTAAAACTAAACAAAAAAATTAGTAGCGAAGTATTGTGATATTTTTACTATTTTATACTCAAATCCTTACAAATTTCTGTTCATTTACGTAAATTTAATCGTTTATTAATTAACAATCTTTAAACTGTCAATTATACTTTTCGAAATTTAACCATTTCAATTTTAATCGCAAAATTTAAACTTATAATAGGGATCAATTAAAAATTTAGCGTTTACCATAAAAATTCAGAATTCTAAAATTAAAACCATTAAAAATTAAAGAAATTATTCAATTGTTCAGAAGAAATTTTTTTTTTTTAACTGAGTTTGAAATGTCGAGTTGTTTGGAACATTTTTCAAATAAAAAAAAACTTCAATATTCAAATCCCGGTTCTAAAATCTGCTCATTTAAAATTTTTTTTTTTTTTTTTCAACTGAGTTTGAAATGTCGAACTTTTTGGAACATTTTTAAAATAAAAATACTTCAATATTCAAATCCCGAACTTGAATTTGAGAAATTATCTTAATTTTTCATTGTTTTGAATTTATCCTGGAGACGTTTAATTAAAAATTCTTTAAACTGAAAAGTGTTTTGTGCGTTTAAAATTGAAAACAAACTATTTAGAATATTTAAATCTAAAATTATTAAATTTGAAAATGACTAAAATGGAATTGGTTGTATTTTGAAAAGTCTATTTGACATTTTGAAAATTGTTAATTTCTAAACGATTACATTTACTTAAAGTAATAGAAATTTGTAAGGGTTTAAGTAACAAAAGGTTTTATAATAACAATTTTTCGTGACTAAATTTTTTCAGTCTTAAATGAAGTATGGATTTGATTAAGTTTCAAGTTTCTTGGGTATACATTTTTTAATATTTATTATTTAAAATTAATTTTTACTTTTTAATATTTCCTATTTAAAATTAATTTTTATTTTGAACGTTATTTTAGAATAATTCAATTTTGAAGATTTACAGTTGAAAATTTTACATTTCGAACGGTGTTAAAGAGGTGAATTTATTTGTTGATTTTAGAAAATTTTGTCTAACCAATTTTTATGTTAAATCATAATTTTTTTAAATTTAATAAAAAATTGAGATTTCTATAATTTCAGAAGCTTTTAATTTGAAATATTAAATTTCTTTTTCAATTTCAAATTGCCAAATTTTAATAGTTTCGAATTTGAATTTATTAAAGTTCAAAAGTTTTCACTTTTAAATTATTCAATTTTAAATGCTTTTAATTAAAAATAATACAATTTCTATTCCTCTGAATTTTAAATGATCTACTTTTGAAAATTCTAATCGGAAAATATTCCATTTTTAACGTTTTGAAATTGTCTTCTTTTGAAATGTTAATCTGAAATTATTCAAATTCGAGATTCTTGAATTCAACATAAAATTGTTCAATTCTGAACGCTTTGAATTAGAAATGAGACAATTTCAACATTTTTCCTAGAGAAATTGTCAAAATTTAAACATTTTAGATTGAAGATTTGGAATTTTGAAAGCTTGTGTTCTAAATTTGTTTAAATTTAAAATTATCGAATTTTAAACGTTTTTATTCAGAAATGATACAAATTCAATTCCTTTCCATTCCATTCGAAATATTGTTTTTTTTTTCATAATTTTACCTGTCTAAATTATTTTAATTGGAACGTTTTACATTTAAAATCATCACATACATTTTTCTTCAATGTCAAACGCTTTCAATTCCAAAAATGCATTGAAAATTTCTTTTTTAAAATTTTTATGAATAACGCCCGGAAATTTGTTCGAATCCACACAAAAATAAATTCATTGTTTTTTTTTTAATGATATTTAAAGGTGGCGCAAGCCCCATGAAGTTTTTTTTGAGGTTTTTTCAATTAAAATTGTTTCTGATACATAAAACACTACTTTATACTGATAATTAGATGTTTATTATTTAAACAATTTATTATTGTTTTTAGCAATTTTCTCTTAGAATAATATCATCTTTGAATAATGCTATAAATTGTGGTTTTTTCTGAAATTTTCAACTTTTTGTTCACTTTTCACTTGGAGTGAGTTAATATTTAATTTAATATAGTAAAAATAATTGTTTAGACAAATTATTATTGCCTGTAGCTATCTTCTTCTATATTAATACTAGATAGTTGAGGTTTTTTTCTGAATTTTTTAAACTTTAGTCCATTTTTCAATCAGAGTGAAGTAATAATTTATTTAAGATACAAAACATAATTTTTTAAACAATTTATTATGTTTAATAATATTCTCTTTGCTTAATGGTAAAAATTTTCGGTTTTTTTTTTAAATTTTTAACTATTTTTCTATCTTTCACTTGGAGTGACTTAATAATTATTTAATTTGAGCAAAAATAATTGTTTCAACAAATCATTATTGTTAATAACTATCCTCATCTATATTAATGCCATACAGTTGCGATTTTATTCAGAAATTTTTAACTTTTATCCCAATTTTCACATAGTGAGGTAATAATTAATGCAAGTTAATGAAAAGTTGTTTAAATAATTTATTATTGTTTATAACTATTTTCTCTTAGATAAGTGCTAGAAAGTTGCGGTTTTTTCGAAAATATTTAACTTTTCTTTGCTTTTTTAGTTGTGAACAGATGATAAATTAGAGAGACACATATTTTAAACAATCTCTTTCCTTATCGTGAATATATTTTGCCGGAGGGGGGCTGATGTCAAAATATGTTCAATTCCAAATTTTTCTTTTACGCTTTGCAACAAACTTCTTGTTGTCATTTAAAACAAAACTTTTACAAGTTATTTACACACCTAGTTCTCCCAACTACTCCTAATTATTTAATTCTTTGTTTTTGTCTCTTGTGTAAGATAGCTTTTTTGTTTAAATTAATTTTTTTAAACAATGGGAAAAGAGCAAAAATAATTCACTTAAAAAGTAAAATACTATTTGAAAAATGATTCTTGTTGATGTTCACTTATTATCTTTTTATAACTAAAAAGTCAAAGCAAAACTAAAGATTTCAGAAAAAAGAAACTTTCTAGCATTACTATAAGAGAATATATTTATAAACAATAATCAATTGTTTAAATAAGCATGTTTGATAACTTGCATTAATTATTATCTCACTAAGTGAAAAGTGGAGAAAAAGTTTCAGAGTTCAGAAAAAACTGCAAGTTAGCACTTATCTAAGAGAAGATAGTTATAAACAATTATAAAT
>JAABKJ010008510.1:0-11432 GCA_011634705.1 Andricus grossulariae | reverse complement strand
TTGCACACGATTGAAACCCGAAAAAGCTTTAAATTTAGAATTTGAATTTATCTCCATATAAATGTTTCAGGATATCCTCTGAAAACATACACAAGTTTCTGATCATCAGACTTCTTTCAATGAACGTCTTGTAAATCGGCTCTTAAAGCCATTTCACCGAATTTTTTGAAAGACTTTAGAAGATTTGAATTAATTAATTCATTATTTATTTATTTATTATTTGGAAGTATTTTCAAAGATTTTAAACGTTTCAAGGAATTTTAAAAGATGCAAAAAAACTTTACGGCAGTTTGAGGCAGAGGTCAAAAGGTAATTAAGGCATTTAATATTATTTCAAAGATTTCAAGGGCTTTTCCAAACTTACAGCAAAATTTATGGGTTGCCAATAATTTCCTAAACATCATAAAGATTTTGAAAGATTTCATAAAGTTCCAAAGCTTTAAGGGTATATGTAGTAACATATTTGAAGGGACTTCAGAGAATTTTAAAAATTTTAAACGATTTATATGGCATGGTTCTCAGTGATTTTTACCGGATTTCAATAGATACAAAAACATTCTAAACGTTCTATAGTATTTCCGTAAATTGCAAAGAAGTTCACAGAAATGAGTGAATTTCGTGGAATTTCAGATATATATATATATTTAAAAAATAAGGTTAAACAATATATATATATATAGTTTTTAATATTTCGGTTAGTATGCGGCTCTAAAGAATTTCCCTGAACTTCAAAAGATTTGAATGAATTGCGTAGAATTTACAAGCATTTAGGTTATAGAAAAACATTCCAAGAGATTTCAGAGAATTCCAAAGATTTTCAAATATTTCAAGGAATTTTCAAGCGAGTTAGAAGTTTTTTGAGGGTTTCAATGGTTCTTAGGAATTTTAAAGGTTCTCAATATGGTGTTGTAATCGCAGGATATCAAAGAATTTTGTAGAGATTCAAATATTCAAAAATATTTCAAGGAATTTCATCAGATTTGAAAATATGAGGTAAAGAGTTTAAAGGATTTGAAATATTTTAGGGTATTCCCAAGGATGCCAAAAAATTTTGAAGAGGTTTGAAACATTTGAAGAAATTTTCAAGAATTTTAATGATTCTAAGGAATTAAAAAAAATTGTGTGTGGTTTTGATGACTTTTCTAGAATTTCAAAAGATCTAGAGAAATTTTGTAAGACCTAGTATATTTGAAAAGATTCCAATATATGTTTAGGGGATTTTATTGGATTTGATCAGATTTCTGAGGATTTCAATGATTTTAAGAAATTTTAATGAACCTTAGAAGCTGTCATGGTATTTCAATAAATTTTCCAAGAGTTCAGGAAATATCACATTTCATGAAATTTTGCAGTTCTCTTAAGGAAGAGATCATTTGTTTTTAGCGTGCAAAAATACTTAATATCAGTGTATTACAAAAAGCATAGAAGAAAATCGACATTTCCGAGAGTAAAAAGCTCGATATATGCAGTTTTATCAGAATTTCGAAGATTAAAAGGGTTTAAAATTTTTTTTCAATTATAAGGATTACACTTTTTTAGTTGACATTAAAGGAGTTTTAAATCCTTAATGAACGTAGTATCCCCATAAAACCTACCAAAAGCTTGTTTTTATGTTGTGCAATTTAAAAACTGGCAATCTCTAGAACCGATTAAGTTCAAACTTAATGCCCGTAAAAATTCAATAATGCTGAAAAAGTAATAAGAACTGCACATTTCAAATTAGTTTTATCTGGTAAAAAAAAATGACATAACAAACTTCAAAAATGATGAAACTTCATAACAGATATTTGCGAATTCAAACTTAACAAGATAGATAACTTTTGTATTAAGGCCTCAAAAATTGAATTTTTTTAGAATTGTGTCATTAAAACTTAATTTCAAATAGAAATTATACAAATTTTCAAGATGATTTTTACAGGTCAAAATGAAAGAATATTGAATATTTTAAACCTTCAGAGTTTAATCGTTCTAAAATCGTTTTAAATTATATGAATTCTAATTAGAAGCTTCAAAAATTGCGAACTAGGCTCGTAAAACTTTGTCACTGAAAATTAGTAATTTTCAAATTGTACATCACGCTTTAAAAAATGTACAGCTAAATCCAAAGTGAAAAATTCATAACTTGAAAATCAATTATCAAGCATTACCATGTAAGCGAAACAACTTGATGTTGCTTCAAGTCAAAGATGATGTCAAATTAACGTTTTCTATAATAAACTGTCAAATTGACAAAAGAAGTGCAGTTTATTCAAAATCATGAGCTGCCGGGGCTACCCGACTCTCCATATGCGATAAAGTTAATGACCAATTCGAGAGAAATTTTGTTCATAAATGAACTCCATAAAAAAATATTTATTATAAAAATAACATGATAAACTTGAAATATATTGCAAATAACCTAATTATTTAAAAAAAACAATACATCTACTTAATTAAAAATGATTGAGAAGGAATGAAATAACACCACTCGTTTTCTTGGAAACCAGAATTTCACTTTATTAAATTTTGTTCAACTTCCACAAGAATTTTTTAACCGGCTTAATAAATGTCAAATCTTATTGACACGATTTCAAAACAACATAATTTTTCAAAAATTACAAGATGTCGTGATAAAGTTAGTATTCATTGGAATTCGTGAAGAAGTAACAATGAAGTCTGGTTTACTCGTCTGAGTCTGACTCGTCGTCATTGTCTTTTTTATTAGGTGTGTGACCATACAACGTAACCAAATAGTTAAGACTTGCATGTCTGTGACTGACGAATCTTAGCGTGACAAATGTGTGTCCAGGACCACCACCAATGATATCGCAATACTTTGATCCACTGCCTTGATCCTCAACTTGAACCTGAGTTATGATTGGTGTTGGTGGAGGCTTTGTATCTCCGTCTAAAGATTTTGGTGTCGGAACACGGAAAACTTGCTTGAGAATGTGGTGAGTTAGCACATCAGGTCCTGATCTTGCTCTCTTGTTCAACAGTAGAGTTTTGTCGCTGTCCTTTTTTTTCCCAAAGAGGTAATCATGTTTATTATGGCTGAGAGTTAAAAAAAGTCCTGTCACACTCAGTACCAAACTAAGGGCAAATATCAAGGTGAAGAAAATATTGTTCACCTTCATTTTGCACGTATTTTTGAGCAGACTCACTTATGTCTTTTTCGCAAACTGAATCAATTTTTAACTGAAAGTACTCAAATCTGGTCGAAATTTTGTAAGAGACTGTAATGATCTGCTGATTTCGATCACCTTTTATACGAGTTCTTTCAAACATGCTTAATCAGTATTTAAACATATTCGGCAGTGCTGGGTTACGCAATAAGCAAAGATTGGCAAATACTAAGGGGCACAGGGAAAGCCACACTTTGGTGCGAAATCTAAATTCCAAGATCAAAATAACTTGTAGGAACAGCGGTTTTGAATTATTGTTTTGAAAACTTTTGTATTACATTCTGCAGAGATTTGTGTAGGTCAATCTTTTGATTTTTTTTTTGAAACGTTTATGTTGATACAAATAGCAAAAAAACATATAGACTTGACAAATTTTTCTTTATCTTCTTGTGAAACTATTTCGTAAGCTCAGTATTGCTTACAATTATATTTATTTCGCCGAGGTGTTTTGAAGGGAAATATTTGTTGTCTTGTAAAGTTAATTTTTACAAATAAATTAAATTAACAAATTATCACGAGTTGAGAAATATATTTTTCTTCAAAATGATGTGACGTCAGAGATGTTTTTTTCAGAATAAATGGAAATTGCACAAATGGAGTTATTTGAGAACATTCTAAAACATCACGCTGTCATGTAGACAGTACCACCCTGATGACCTTTCAACATATGAAAACTAAAGACTCATTTCTTTACTGTCTGGAAAAATATTACAAAAAAACTTATCAAACTGTAGCGTTCATGTATTTTGAACACGCCTGTACTAATTGAGCTGATCAAGCTCCACGTGTCATAATTCTTGCGACGAAGATTTCTCTTGAAAAATATGTGGCATTATGTACAAATATTGTCTAACTGTGACGCCGTTAGCATGTTTGTATTATCTTCAATTTTGGTGTGAGAATATGGTAATAAAAAATTTGAACTGATATGATAGCTCATGGACGTATTTTGCAACAATTAAACCTGACAATAATATATGACTGAGAGACCCAAGTTTTCAATCCGTCATAATTGCGTTCTAGTTTCAGAATTAATGTGCGATTCAGATAATTTTTCGGATACCAAATAATAAAGATAACAAGACAGTACTAACTGTTTACGGAAGGTCCATTAATTACGTGAAGATAGATTTTGAAATTTTTGCCCCCCCCCCCAGCCTCTTGTAGGTAAGGATTTGTAAGATTTATGTAACCTCCCTCTTCTTACGTAGGATTTTATATTCTTCACTTGATACATCAATTATTTTTTATGTAAACGGGATTTGGAAAAATTTCAAGGAATTTCAAAATATTTGAACATTTTGCCAGTAAGTTGAAATTATTTCAATAGATTTCATGGGATGTTAAGATATTTTGAAGGATCAAAAAGTATATCAAAGAAATTTTAAGAGATTTCAAGGGATCTCAAAAGATTTTAGGGCTTTACGAAAACTTTAGAGTATGTCAAACGATTCCAAAGAATTACGAAAGGCTTCGCAGATTTAAAATAATTTAACAAGATTTCATGATTTTCAATAAATGATGAGAAAAGTTGATGAGATTACAAGAGATTTTACGATTTTTAAATATATGCTGAAGGATTTCGACAGAATTCTAGGGATTTTGAGAGTTCTTCAGGAATTGAGAACGATATCAGCTAATTAAATAGGATTTATAGGTATTTCAAAGTGTTTCAAAAGATTTTAAGAGATTTTAAGGGATTTAAAGGGACTTCAAAATATTTGCAAAGATTTGAAACGTTTTCAAGTGGCTTTAACGGATCCCAAGAGATTTGAAGAGGTTTCAATGATTTCGTGGGATGTCAAAGGATTTTAAGAGATTTCAAAAGATTCAAAAGTATATTCACGGATTTCAGAAGATGTATTGGAATTTCAAAGATTTAATGACGAAATTACAAATGATTTTTAAATAATCTTCAAGAATTTGAGAATTTTAAATCATTTTAATGGATTTTAAAATATCTCTAGGGATCTCCTAACATTTCAAAACATTTTACCGAATTTCAAAGAGTTTAAGCGATTTTAAGAGATTTTAAAAGATTTCACAGAATCTCAAAAAATTTAAGGGACTAATATTCATGTGACGTATGTAGTATATAATTCAATAATAAACAACAAATACAAAAAAAAACAATCCATATGATATTACAAGAAGTAATTGCAACAGCCAAAACAGATTTCAATTATCATACTTAAAAACAATTAAAAATAGGAAATTTATATAGGAAAGGTTTCAGATTTCCCCACCGTCACCTCATCCTTAACTTTATTTTGTACTATGTATTAGAGTGGGTTAAAAATAAGAACATTCTGGAATTGAAAAATAACATACACGCAAAAGTAGCGTATTGGGATACTAAAAAGGTATAATTAATTTGGAATCGATATATGCAGCTTGATTACCCGCGATCGGAAAAAAAGCTTACAAAATTTCTCATTGGCAGAGTTTCCAAATTTTCCTAAGTTTTAATTTCTTTGCATTTCAGGAGGTCAGAAAAGTCTTCTACATGTTTTGCAGATTTTAAACAACAAGTTTTTTAAGAGGTAATTCCAATTTAATCCAAATCTTCAAAAAAAAATCTTAACGTCTGTGGAAATGAGAGAAGAATTTTTTCGGGCACTAGAGCACTTTCAAGTTACCAAAATGCAATAGGAAAAAAATCGTCAAGTCCCAGGAATTGAAATTTAAAATACGGATAATTTTTTAAATTCCGATTTTTATATTTAATGTAATCTTCATAATCTTTATAACTTGTGATTTAATATTATTCTGTGCACGCGTAGATATTTATAGCATAAAATTACATTCGAAAAAATCGAAAAAGCCCATGAATCAAAATTGGATTCCTGGAACATTATAAAAATTTGGAATTTGGTATTGATTTAAAAAAAATAATTAAAAAACACCTTAGGAATGGGAACCGTAATAAGTATAATTGTTAAATCAAAAAACATGCCTGTGTGCTATTTTTAACTTGATTGAAACAATAAGAAGGCAGTATTGTGAAACTCAAAAATAGATTACGTCAACTCCGCTAACATTATGAATTTATCAATATTGCTTCAAAATAAAATAATAATAAAAATGATTTTCACACTTAGCCTATTTCATCTTACATTATTTACATTAGAGATAATCTCGCAGCATTCAATATCGAAAAAAATCAACAACCAAATGTTTCTAATTGATTAGTAACCAAAAGTACCGAAGAATTAGTCATTATTTTTATTACTTGAATTTAATTGAGTAAAGTTGAATTTATTTAGAAATAGTTCGAAATATGTGCTCACATGTCTAGTAAATTTCGTTCTTGGTAAACCACTCCTTCATATTGAAAAAACTGATTACGGAAAAATCGAATCTTTGAAATTTTCTCAGAAACAACCAAATTTACACAAAATGTTCCGATAAAAGTTTATATATCTATAAAAGTTCTACAAGAAATATCTCTTGCTCTTCTGTGATATGTTGCATCGTTTATGAGATAAAATAAAAAGTATTAAAAAAAATCCTGGTATAAAAAATGGTTTAGCCTGCGTGAAGCTTGTGAAACGCCTTTTTTCATTAGCAGAAACTTTTGAAAAATATTGAAACAAATTAAAAAGTTGGGGTATCCCTGATTTTTGTTGTCTTTTCAAAGTTCGATGAAAAAAATTAATATTTTCTGTAAAGGCCTACCTGTTTTATTTTTTCTTGTATTTTTTACAGTTACTGCTTACATCAGAAAAGTATATCAGTTTTATGGAAGGTTAACCATTTTTGATGATGGGAGTTTTTTGTTAATGACATTTTTTATTTTTTCTCATAAGCCAATGAAAAATTCTACAAAAGAACGATCCATGATTTACGCTGAAAAACAGAATATATAAACGCCATCGAATTTCATGTTTCAACCACAGAATCCACCATAAGAAGATATATCCAAATACCAAATCGTCTATCTACCATAGAATCGACCATAAAATTATATATCCAAATACCAAACCATTTTGACCCCCTAAGACGGACCTCTCTGCCTGATTTGAAATGCATCGGTAGATTATTAATTCTAAACCACGGAATATATAATGACGCTAAAATTTCATATTTCGGCAATAGCATTCACCATAAAATGATCTATCCAAATAGCCAATTATTGTGACGCAATAAGCTGGTCCTCTCTGCTTGATTAAAAATTGAACAGGTCTATCATTGATCCTAAACCAAAGAATATATAAAAATTATAGAATTTTACATCTCAAAAATAGATTCCACCATAAAATGATACATCTGAATATCTAATTATTGTGAGACCCTAAGCTGAACCTCTGACTGATTTAAAATGGAATTGGTCCATTATTAATTCTGAATCACAAAATATGGAAAACCATACAATTTCATATCTCAACCATACAATCTACCATAAAATGATATACCCAAATACCAGATCATTCTGACACCCTAAGATGGGCCTCTCTGCCTGATTTGAAATTATATTGTTAGATTAATAATTCTAAACCACAGAGTACATAATGACCATAGAATTTTATATTTCGACAACAGCATCCACCATAAAATGATATATCCACATATTCAATTATTTTGAAACTCTAAGCATGACCTCTCTGCCTAATTTAAAATGAAATTTGTCTATTATTAATTCTAAACCACAAAATATTGTAAAGACCATAGAATTTCATATCTCGACCATATAATACACCATAAAATGATATATACAAATGCCAAATCATTCTGACACTCTAAGATGGACCACTCTGCCTGAGTTGAAATGATATTGGTAGATTATTAATTTGAAACAACGGAATATGTAATGACCATACAATTTCATATTTCGACAATAGCATCCACCATAAAATGATATATCATCCATATAGCCAATCATTCTGAGATCCAAAGCTGGACCTCTCTGCCTAACTAAAAATGAAATTGGTCTATTATCATTTCTAAATCACAAAATATGTAAAGACCATAGAACTTCATATCTCGACCATGAAATCCACCATAAAATGATATATCCAAATACCAAATCATTCTGACAGCCAAAGATGGACCTCTCTGCCTGACTGGACATGCTATTGTTAGATTATTAATTCTAAACCACAGAGTATATCATGACCATAGAATTTTATGTTTCGACATTAGCATCCACCATAAAATGATATATCCACATATCCAATCATTTTGAAACCCTAAGCATGACCTCTCTGTCTAATTTAAAATAGAATTTGTCTATTATTAATTCTAAACAACGAAATATTGTAAAGGCCATAGAATTTCACACCTTGACCATATAATACACTATAAAATGATATATCTAAATACCGAATCATTCTGACACTCTAAGATGGACCACTCTGCCTGAGTTGAAATGATATTGGTAGATTATTAATTTTAAACCACGGAATATGTAATGACCATAAAATTCTATATTTCGACAATAGCATCCACCATAAAATGATATATCCACATCTCCAATCATTCTGAGATCCGAAGCTGGACCTCTCTGCCTAATTAAAAATGAAATTGGTCTATTATTATTACTAAATCACAAAATATGAAAAGACCATAGAACTTCCTATCTCGACCATAAAATCCACCATAAAATGATATATCCAAATACCTAATCATTCGGACACCCCAAGATGGACTACTGTGCCTGATTTGAAACGTTATTCGTATATAATTTATTCTAAATCAGATAATATATAAGGATCAATGAATTATATATTTTGACCACAGCATTCACTATAAAATGATATATCCAAATACCTTGTCATTCTGACACGTTAAGCTAGACCTCTTTGCCTGATTTGAAATGGAATTGGTCTATTATTAATCATAAACTACAAACTTTGCAAATAATTTATTTTTCTGTCATTCAAAACTGTTTCTTTTTGAAAAACGCCATCACTCAAACACAATATTTTCACAATTAAAAATTATTCTGGCGAATGAACAAAATGAAAATTGAGAAAATATTTTTCTATAAACTATCATTTTTTCAAAATGACTGTAACCGAAAATTTTTTTCACTTTTTGTTTTTTTTTCATTTATTTAACAAAAATTGAAAAATCTTTTCGGACATGTTCATTTGAAACGAACCACTTTTTTACTTTGTGTATTAATTCACCAATTTATAAAAAATAGTAATGTCTTTTCGTTCATTTCTTAAGTGAACATTATTAAAATGATCAAAAATGTTTTTAGGTTTCAAGAAAACTTTTTTAAATTATTTATTTAATAATTATTTTGATTTAGTTATATTTTTTATTACACCTCGTCCTCGTTTAGTTCAAATTTTAATCTATACAAAAAATCTTACTTGCGATCTTGTGTATATTTGTTTTTATTTTTAATTGAAAAGGAAATTAATGTATTTCTATTGCGATACTTGCGTTTCACGCCCGATTTTTTGTTTGTTGGACTATATTTTCGCTACCATTGGAAACATTATTTCGAAAATATAAAAAAGAACAATTGAAATGTGCGTCTCGTTTTATCGTAAACCTTGCTTAGAAAACACAATAAATTACAAGAGGTAGAGGCGAAAATAATTTGTGATGATTAAAATAATAAATTGAATTATTACTATAAAAATTAGTATTTCTAAATGGAGCTAAATTCAATAATAAACCGAAGTAATAAATGAAGTGAGAAATTAGATTATGTCAAAGTTAAATTATGAATTTGGAATCAATAAAGTATACATTTCAAATATAAGTTGCGTTTTGTAATATAATATAAAAAAATAATTTTCTTTTTCTGAACAAAGTTCTGACTGTGATTAAACTGAAAACTTGAATTTTTGTAAAAGTTAAACCTCGGTTCGAAGCTGCTGATTTGAACAGTGAAGAATAAAGCATAAATTTCGTATTTTATTAGTTTAATATTTGTTCTTTGTTTCATATTAGTCTCCATTCGCAGCTATCTCAAGAAATGTTAAGGACAAAAATGTGTAGACTTTGTTTTGTAGACTTTAATTCCTCATTAACCAAATATAATATGATTAGCTTTTTACAAGAAGAAGATTTTCTGTAATAATTGAATAATTTTATTTAAATTATAATTTATTTTTAGACCATAAAGTAAAAAAATTTTATGTTTTAATCGAGTGCATTATTATTGTTAGACGAAAATTATACATTGTCTTATTCAGAATCATAAAATGATGACATTCTTATCTTATTTCAGTTATATTATTATTTAGTTATATCGTTATTGTTATTACGATTAAAATACAGACTTTCAAACATATGATAACATTTCGAATAAACTTCTTAACCTATTGTTTATTAAAATTCTTGTGTCTTTCTTGGGATCTTCAAGATTAGAATATGTAAATATACAAAATTCCATTACTTTCTCTGTACACAATCTCCAGATATTGAGGTAATAAGAAAAACATGACAACACATAAACAAATATGCGCACGTACACACATCCGGGTATTTTTTTGAAACGTCATATTATGCTCAGAAAACGACTTGGTTTACGAACATTTTTTTCTGAGTTCAGATATTTTTTTTAGCTGGAAAACAGTTTAATATACCTATTCTTACAGAAAGTTAAATTCTTCACGACGACAAAGCTTTCTATTTGATGAAGCTATAATGATAATTATTACCAAAAATTAATTTTTTAGGTTTTGAATTTGATATTTTACTTATTTAAACAATCTCAATACCAAAACTTTTAATACGTATGAGAAGTAAAAGATATTCACCGAAATATGCTACTTGACAGTACCGTCAAATGTAACGTTTCCGGTATCCGCTAAATAGAATAAGAAGTGAGTGAAAAATGCCTAATTAAAACTAAGTTAAAAACCGTCTTTTTTCATAAAATGGTTTTTAATTTCAAATAATTTTTTTTCTCACAAAGAATCTTGTTTTGTGCATTAAGATAATAAATAGTGAGACTTCAAATTTGAAATCTTTCAATTCCTCTCTATTTCTATGGTCATGAGATGTCATCTCTTGCGAATTCAAGGGTTAATTCAGAACGACAACAACTTTTAGGCTTGTGATAAAAGATTCAGGCGCAAAGAAATGCTTCATATAAACTGAGATAAACATTTAATCATTTTATGATTGTGAATAACGCAATGTTTGATTTTCGCGAACCACGCAGTAATTAATTACGTGAAATAACTGGATCTAGGCAGCTGTGTTTAAAAATCATATTTCAGTCACTTTTGACGGTAAGGTTATATGAAATAATATGTTTTCCTTTACAAATGATATCATCGTATGTGACGTACATGATAA
>JAABKJ010008509.1:0-11432 GCA_011634705.1 Andricus grossulariae | reverse complement strand
TTTCTCAACGGAACATATAATAGTTAACATTTCAGCTAAAAGAGATTTCAATTTAAACACAAAAACAGAAAAGATCGCTTTCCAAGCAAAAGATATAGATTTCCAACTCATACTAAAATTAGTCATGTTCTGCCCAGAAAATAAATTTGCAACAAAAAAAAATAACTGTAGCAGAATAGTTAAATTTTCAATGATAACTAAATAATAAACTATCAACTAAATAATATGTAATTTTCTTCATCCTTTGCGCTCGGAAAAGATTTTCCGCAGTTTTCCTCTCCTTTGGCGGATGGTCCAAGCAAATGCGATTGCCTTTGATCAAAATTGGGCTACAGAAGATAAAAATATGTTTTCCTAATTTGAATGTGCAAAGAGTGTAAGTAGATGTCAGTAATAAAATCAACAGATGAAAAAAAAATTCAGTTCGCATTTCATCATTTTGCATTAATTTGCAATTTCCTCATTTTACCTAACAGTGACTTAGATGAATAATAATGTTATAAAGCTGAAGTATTTTTGGTCTTAAAGTGTGTTTTAAAAATAACCATAATCTAGATAATTTTGTTGTGGATAATAAAAGTGTTGGAAAAAAATGAATATTTACAACATTTACAACATTTGTCTAATTCTCTCATCATCGCTAAAACCTTTAATACTCAACTTTCTTAGCTGCGCTTGCTTCTTCTCGGTAAGAGCTACGTGGATATCATCACATGACCAAGCATCACCAGTCATTCTTCCTACAACCACAGTACCACACGCTTTAGATGCACTCGCGATCATGCTCTTCCGAAATATTGTCTATGCGGCCTTTACATTTTTATTGCGTACTTGCGTCTCCCAATTTTGCCTCTCCTCAACTGAACGTTTGCACAGTTTATTACTACATTGAATTAGTACTTTTGATTTCTGCAAATTCTCTATTTTGATCAACGTCTGTTTCTTCTGTTAAGTTCTTTTTCTCCTCCATCTCTAACCTATTTTTATTTTTGAAACTAAGGAGTAATAATCAGTTTCAAATTTAGAATATCTCATGAACCTTCTATCTCTTACTATTCCTTCGGCTATAATTCGCAATAACAAAGTCAATCATGCTCGGGCTTTCACCTGTGCATCAAGTATACATGTGAATAATTTTATGCCTGAGCCAAGTATTTATAATAAACAGGCTCTTTTTTAAGCATAAGCTAACCAATTTTTCTGCGTTACCATTCGTTCTTGGATCTCCGATTCGACCTAGCACTTTGTTTACTAAACTTCTTTCAACTTGGACTTGTGTGTAGTATGCTATAATTAATAGTATTCTAATTGCCAATTTTATTTTAACCTTCTGGATCCAGCTTTTAACGGCTATCCTGATGCAGCAGGACACAAGCCTCAGTACCGGTCTCGGTTCTATGTATTCACTTGCTGCGCCACTTTCCGCCATTGAATCCTGTTTTTCGTTTCGCTTGATCCTTGTGTGACCCGGAACCCACAAGAGGATCAGGCTGTTCTTTCCTGCATGTTTGTTTAATGTCTTTTTGCATTTCTAAACTAGCTCTGATGTTATATCTGGTTTTACAACTGCAGCTAAGCTCGTTTGGCTGTCCAAGCAGATTGTAATCTGCCTGTCAAAAGAATTTTCTTCTATTAATGTCCCAGTGCATTCTGTCTCAAGATGCTTCGCTTCGTTCAATTTATCATCTAAGATTACTTCCAGATATTTTACTGAGTCTGAGATTACCAGTCTCTTATGACGGAATGCAGGGGCCTCAACTTTGGACACTTTATACTTCCTCGTGAAAATGACCAGCCTGGCTTTTTCCGGGTTTAACGAGAGCCCTGAGATGTCGCACCAGATCGTTTCCAGAAGTGCTCACATGACGAGGGGAGGGGCTGGGTATACTGCCCTTTCTTATTTAGCCTACGTGAGAGACCGCTAACTACAATATCACAGGTGGGATGACAGGACACCCCTCTGCGGGCATCCTCACGGCGCTACTTAGCTGACTCGGCCTTTGCTCTATCATCATCCTTTGCTCTATCATATTACATCCAACGTAGCTTGTTTCCTATCCAGCGTACTAGCTGGCCCAGCACGCACAGGGAGAAGAACAGAATAATAAAATTCCTAGTTGAAGAAAGCAAGGATGAAATCAAAGTGAAAGGAAAGAAGGAAATCCAAACGGTTTCGAAGAAAATAAGAAATTATGGTGGCAATTGCTCAAGATCACTAAGAAAAGAATCGTTCTGATATACAAAGGAGAGGCTTATACAGATAATTGTAATAATCACATAGGTATCATACTAAAAGTAACGTAGGCAAAATACACCAGTTTACAAAATTGAAAAAATTTTCTTCCTACATCTTAATATGACTTTTTTATGTAAACAAATGATATATTCGAAAATACTCATTCGGACACTAATGAAAATAACAGAAGAAAATATCTGGGAAGTCCAATAAGATATTAAAACAAATCACAGACAAAAATTTCAAAGGGAGCAAAAAATTTTCAGTGCTGTTTATTATATTCATGGAGTGTGTAAGAATGGCGCTCTTTGAAGAAGAAAAGGTACATCTCGGAACAGTGAAGGTGCGTGGGTTAGCCATTGCTAGAAGTAAAAATTCTAATTCTTTACAAAAGAAATCATCATTTCGAACTCTTGCATACAACTTATCGCCAAGTCTAGTAAATTGCTTTTAACTATTTGTTTTATCTATCAGATCAAGAGCTAATTATATTCTCCAAATATAAATCCAGGACTTGAACAAATATTACGTAATTGCTGAGTAATCATAAAAAATGTTTACCCGTGGTATGGAAGTTTCCGCAAAGCTACAAATACGAGATTCGTCTCATGACTTAATTTCTCATCATAATCATTTCTTGAGAAAATACATATTTGACTGATATGGCTGAACTTGGTGGTACCTGCAGGCATTTAATTTCCTTCCTCTCGGTAAATATTTATTTTGATGACAAATTTTTTTCTTCATAAATTGCCGTCCAGTAAGACTATACTTTGCCTAAGCTTGAGTCCAATTGTGTAACTTCAGAAATAATGCCGCATGCGTATTTATTTTTAGTTGTTTAAAATATGAACGTTATATATTTCCATTTCACGAATAAGTATTTTTTATCATTATCTAGCAATTACGCAATTTTTTGTATGTTCTCTTATTTATGGACTCTGAGTAAGACACTCTTGTTTTATAGTAAAGCAAGAACTGCTAACTTCAGGTGGTAAAATATTTTCCTATCGGGTGATAAAAAATTATCTGCATGGAAAATAGGCATCAGGAGACCATAGTAATGTTCCAGAAAATGAGCACATTTTTGTTGTATGAATATGGTTACAATACTATCCGAGTATGGCGCTAGTGTGGCACACGTATGAAATATCCGCCGTTCATGTTGACATTTTACATTATTTGCCAATGCGATTTTCATAGAAATTGATAAATAATTATTTCAAAGCAGAACATTTATTTTACAGATCTCGAAATATTTGTGATACTTTGTCATTGAAGTCATCCTGCAATAATTCTTTTCTTCAATTTTCAGATTGTGGAAGTTACGTCACTGATTTCTTTATGATTTTTTTTTAAATGTGACGTTTTGGAAAGTTTTCAACTGATTTGATTAAAATTTATAAGTGTGACGTGTAATGTTATTTATTATTATATTCTAATAATTCAGATAATAGACACAAAGAAATATAAACCACAAACGAACTCCTGAATGACTGTGAGGCCTAAAATATTTTCACTAATTGATCTTAGAATAATAAATCATCATGACTAATTGAAATGAGTGTTCTAAAGTTTTAGGTATCGATGACTACAAATTTGTGATAAGCTAGACGAATCTAACTTGAGTTGTTCTCTATTCTATGACTACTGCGAACTAAAATATTCTTGACAATGTTTTAGTTTATATTACATTAGTCGCTATTAAATTGGTTTTCCATCATAATTTGTATGTATAAATCTGTTTTTTTTTCACAATTAAATTTTATTACTCACATATTTGTACACTTTTGGACATTTGAATTAGAAAAACGTATTTTTATCGTCTGCAGCCGAACTTTGAATAAACGCGCTCGCATTCACTTGGACTTTTGTCCAAGGGAGAGGAAAACTGCAGAAGACCTTTCCCGAACGCAGCCGACTACCGAAATTCCATATGATCGTGTGTCGACGTTCATTTATTAAATTAATGGGATCAAATTTCACGTGAGTAAAAATAATTTTTTTCTGATGAAAACAAATCAGTCAACAACGGGAATCGGTACAGCTTTTACAGTAATCACGTTTTTCAACGATGGCGCAACGTTTCGGAAGAACATATTATTCAGAGCATCCCTAGGATGTATTGTTTCATACTGCTTGGCAAAATTTCCATTTATAATCAATTTAACTCTTTCTTCTCCCAATTTTCGATTGCGTGCAGGTGCGGTGAATGGTACCAAAACATATGCTTCATCTAATTTTTCAACATATCCGATGACGTATTTTCTAGCATCATCTACCATCACCTGGTGCTTTCCTGGTTCTAATTCAACAAATTGATCTCGTTTAAAGAACGGTTCGTAACGGTTCGTAAAAATTTGAAGAGTATTCTGCCTTCCGGAGAAACATCCTAGCATTAATTCTGCAAAGAGAAATCGTAATTAGTAAAATAACTATTTTAGAATTGCGCATTCGAAACTAAGTTTTGAGATGTACACTGGTATCCCGCTGAACAGGGTCCCGATATACCGGATAAGGTGGTCCAAGCAGGCAATAGAGAGACGCTTGCAAGGTGCGCATTTCAAAAACCACTTATTTTCATCTTACCTGAATGTTCTCTACTTCTAGAACTGCCCGACAAATCTCCCTAAATTCTCTATGCCTTCCTAACTACCTAAAAAAACCTCTATAAATTCCCGCTTTCTTCAAACTGCCTAACTGACCTCCCTAAATGTCCATTTCCTCCGAACTGCCTAGAAAACCTCCCGAAATGTTTGCTACTTCCCTAACTGCTCGACCAACATCCCCAAAATTCCGCTGGCTTAATTGGAATGCTTTGAAATAGGGACTAAATATGTAATTAAAAATGGGCTTCAAATTATAGATATATTATTAAACTTACCACCAGGCTCAGGAAAAATCGCCAAGGTTAAAAATAGAGTACCAAGGAGAGTCATCATCTTCGTGAGTTGAAAGTAAATTCTCTATCATGAATTTTGATAATAATTTGGATGTATATTGAATGTTCTCTGAAAAATTCAGTTTATATACCGGTCCATGTCTTATTTGGCCGTAATAATTATCAAGCACTTTATCTAGATTATAAAGCCACATTTAATATTCAACGTTATTTATGTTCTGGGTTTGCGGTTTAACTCTGAGTTAGACACTCTTGCTTCATAGTAAAGCAAGAAGTGCTAACTTTAGATTGTACGGTATTTTGCTACCGTTTGCTCAAAAAGTATCTGTTGAAATTCAATAAAGTCTAAGCGAATGAAATATGTTTTCAGGATATTAATGAAGTAGAATTTATGCGAAAAAATGAATCAGAATCAAACAAGGCTCAATATTTGCAGAAACGTATAGGATTCAAAGGATAAGAAAATAGAGCTGATTGGTCATTAATGATAGTTTCGTAGAAACATCGATGTCAGCATATCATATCAGATGAAATATTAAATTTATTGCATCACCAAGGTCCTTTTCTAGAGACTTGGTCGCAGTAAATATGAAATATCAATTAGGGGGCGGGCGTGAACCTATGATGATTTGCTCAGCGTATCTACCATTTAACTTTCAGGACCCACCATCTAAAGAATGGCGAAATCTGTTTGACTATTGCTGCGTTAAAGGATGACCATTGCTTATCGAATGTGATGCTAACGCACATCATTCGCCTTGGGGTAGTAGGACCACTAACCACAGGGGTGAGTCTTCATTATATTACCTTTTGAATACTGACTCAACTTTATTGAATCGGGATACTACACCTACCTTTGTGACAGCTAGATGTCGCGAGATAATCGATTTAAATTTATGTTCGATAAGTATTAGCGAAGCGTTCAAAGGATGGTATGCATTGTCAGGTACGTTCCTATCGGATCATAGACAGATATGCTTCTCCTTGACAGACAAAAAGCATGAGGTTCAAAGGTATAGAAATCCTAAAGCAACTGACTGGAATAATTATAAGGAGCATCTTAACAGCCTGCTGTGTACTATAACGTGCAGAATCAAGTCTACCAAACAAATAAAATCTAATGTCAACATCCTACAAAAAGGTATGAACAAAGAGTGTGAGGACGATTTTCCTCTTTGTATTGAGGAAGCAGACAGTAATGCACACTGGTGGAATACTAGACTGGAGAAGCTTAAAAATGACAGTCGATGCCTTTTCAGCAGGGCTGAAAGGAATGGGAATTGAGACTTGTACAGGGCAACCTTAACAAGATATGATAATGATATAGAAAACGTCGTGAGAGACTCATTGAGAGGGTATTGTCAAGGAGTCGAAAATATATCTGACACTGCTAGACTTCAAAGAACCCGGAACTTGAGCCAGAATGGAAGATTGGAAAGTAGCCAATCGTATTGTCACTTATCCAGAAATTAGATGGGCGGTTTAACAATTCGACTCATTCAAAGCAGCAGGACGTGCAAAAAATATACCTTGCATTATTTCAAAAAGGATCTCAGTCCTTGATGGGTTCATTGTGCAGCATCTTTCAGGTTTGCCTTGCAAGTGGATGCAACCTGGTAGCATTGAGGAAGCTTGAGGAAATCTGCATGTCGAACCCGGTTAAGGATACCTACTATAAGGAACAATCCTTTAGACCGATGAGCTTGACTTCGATCATGCTGAAAACACTAGAAAGATCAGTGGGCCTTTACTTAAAAAAGAAAATTCCAACGTAAAAACCTTTCGATAGGAATCAATTTGTCTCTCAATTTTCCGTTGCTTTCAGATATAGAGGGGGCGTTAAACAAAACACGAATTGAAACTATATACGGTTCTGCTCAAACACACAGAGTTAGTGATAGGGTAAACAACTGGATGCACTCCATGTTGAAAAGCAGAGCGTTACACACTTCGCTACATGGTAATGAAGTGAAGACCAAAGTTTCGAGGAGATGCCTATAAGAAGGAGTTCTTTCATCCACCTAGCAGGCGCCTGTGACTGCTGATCTGATTCGTATTTTGAACAAGTCAGGTTTTCACACTCAAGACTATGTAGATGACCTGGCGATCCTGGTAACAAGGATGCATGAAAGCACCTTAGTGGAACTCATAGAAAATGAAATAAAAATGGTACAGGGACTGTTGTTTGTCGGAAATCAAGCATTTTACCAGAAGCTTTCCTTTAACTCTTACCTTTCACCACATTTTACCAGCAACCTGACCTTCGAAATTTCAAGCTCTATGCAACGGAAGTAGAAGTTTTAAAATCAGCGAAGTAT
Organism: Andricus grossulariae; assembly: GCA_011634705.1. NCBI lineage: Eukaryota > Metazoa > Arthropoda > Insecta > Hymenoptera > Cynipidae > Andricus > Andricus grossulariae. Next base: position 3,976 of record JAABKJ010008509.1, on the reverse strand, counting down.
TCAGGAGTAATATTTGACCCTGAATTAGTCTGCATACTACATGGTGACGCAATGGCTAACCTAGGGTTGAAAATCCAGAAATACTTACTGGTTATATACAATGATAATAATCAGACCCATAATAGAATATGCATCAACGATATGGTTGCCATGGACAAAACTAATCAATACTATTGAACAACTGGAAAGCCTCTGAAGAATTTTCTTCTTAGCGATCACTGGCGTTATTGAAACAACACCAACAGCATCTCTTTAGGTCACTCTGGACACGCTTAGGCAACCTGACTGATGTTGAGGGGAAAGATCTACATGATATTAATAAGCTCACGCTATTTGAGGATAATCTTCTCGCAATGCAAACTGACGCTATGTTGAAGAAATTATCCTGGACGAAACCCTTCAAGGTCATCATCCCTGGAACGGAAAAATAGCATGATAAAGTGAGAAGGGAGGGGCAAACATATCTTAAGTCTCCCTAGAGGATCTTGAAGGTCATTAGATATTCTTAAATTTGAAATATTATGAAACTGATTCATGTTGATTTTCCAATATTACACCAACATAGTAGAATTTTTTAGAATAAGGCGAATATTTTCTTAAATATATTTCTAGTATCATAAACCTTTCATTTCCGTTATAATCGTTCCTACAGTTCTGAGTTTGTAAAGTATTGATTTGATGAACATTATTCTCTAGTAACAGTCAATTATTATTTATTTCAAATGTATGCAGTTATCATTTTCTAATTTAAAGTTGAAGTTGATTTGGAAAACATATTTAAATTTCCTTCTTTTGTTTGTTTTCTTTTATTCTTGATTGTACATTTTATTTAAGTTCTAAGATTATAAGTTTGAGGCTATTAGGTAAATTAGAAAAACGTATCTTTCTCGTCTGCAGCCGAATGTTTGATTAAACGCGCTCGTATTTGCTTGGACTTTTAGTCAAGGGAAAGGAAAACTGCAGAAAACCTTTCCCAAGTGCAGTCGGTTACCGGCATTCCATATAATCGTGTGTCGACGTTTATTTATTGAAGGAAGAGAATTAAATTACACGTGTGTAAGTAAAAATTATCTTTTTCTGACGAAATGAAATCATTCAACAACGGGAATCGGTACAGCTGTGACAGTAACTATGTTATTCACGAATGGTTCAACGTTATGGAAGAAGATGTCATTAAGATCATCCGTTGGATCTATTTTCACAGAATCATGGGCAAATCGGCCATTTATAATCAATTTTACTCTTTCTTCTCCCACTCTTCGATCAAGTGCAGCAGCGGTAAATGGTGCCAGAACATGATATACCTTCTGTTCCAGTTCTATTTCTTCAACATATGCAACGACGTATTCTTTATTGTCATCTAATACCACCTGATGCTTTCCTGGCTTTAATTCAACATATTGATCTACGTTTTTATAAGGTTGGTAACGATGGACGTAAATTTCTTTGAGAGTTTTCGGTGTTTTGTTCAAACGTTTCAGCATTAATTCTGCAAAGAGAAGTCGTAAGTAGTAATTATTCTACAATCACTGATAATGATATGATTTCTAATTGGGAACTTTTAAAATCAATTATTTCAAACTTAAAACGTTCACAATTAAACCATTTCAGGCTTGGTTTAAAATAAAACAGTTTTGCAATCGGGATCTTGATACCAAGTCTTTGAATATTAATAATTTTCAAAATATTCATAACGAATTTCAAAATTTAGGAATTTCAATCCTCCCTTAATGTTCTCTACCTCTCTAACTGTCCGCCGAATCTCCCAAAATTTCTGCTGACTTAATATTATTGGTTTGGAATAGGAAATAAGCAATTGAAAATGAGCTTCAACTTATGGATATAGTAGTAAACTTACCACCAGGTTCAGGAGAAATCGCCAAAAATAAAAAGAGTGTTCCGAACAGATTTATCATTTTCACGAATGAAAAAGGAATCCACTTAGTAAGAATTTTGTTGTAAATTTCGATGAATAATGAATTTTCTTTAAAATGTTTCAGTTCATATACTATTCGCTATCTGATTAAGCCTTCTTCATTATTAGGAAATTTCTCTAGATTGTGAAACAACATTCAATATAATGCAATAGTCACGATGAGTCAAAAGTTGAAAAACCAAAATCAGTTTCACAATTTGTCTAGCTTAACTTACTTTATTAAAGATCACGTCATCTCTTTTTGTAGTGTGTACTTGAAATAAGACCATGCCTCCGACATGTTAAGCATTTCAAAACAATCACGGAAGAAGAACAAACATTGAATTGAGAAAACATCGTCACATATACGGACGATAAAATATTTTGATGATCTAAGAAAATAATTCCTGTCACGAGAAAATGTTCTAGATTGAAGAAACTTGAAATAAATATTGTACCTTCCATATTCGTACCGATATTTTCTTGATTCAATGCTAATTTTTTTCCTGTGCAGAATTTTATATTAATTAGAATGGAGAAGCAAAATAAACTGTACTGTAGCATCATTATAGTTGATAATAGTTATTTTTTGCGTGTTCTGTAATTCATTCGAAAAAATATATTTATTTTTGATAAAAATAGAAATTAAATTTATTGTTTCGTCCCGGACTGACTCACTGTATTCGTCAGTAAGGCTATGTGAATCAGTCCTACCTTATACATTTCAATTGATCTAAATTTATTATAGTTTATATTTAGAAGAAAAAATGTTAATACATTTTCTTGTAAATTTTATAAATTTTGCAGTCAATATTATAGCCTATTACTATCACGGATAGGGGTTGAAACGTAATATAATTAATATAAATTTTGAATTGGTTTTTCGAAAAACACACTACATTTCTTTTAGTTATTCCGGCCACGGAAGTTGATTATTCTATCTTTTAAAATTTTGGTCTATTTTTTTATGAAAATTATTAAGATAACAAAGTTTTTTGATTTGCGTCAATGTGATTACATAACATGTGATAACTTAGCGACCTTCAAACCAAGCCTCGATTCGCGCAGTTGTGACAAGAACAATATACAAGGACAGAAATATTGGAAAAGAAAGAGAAGAAAGAAAATTATTGAGGATAAGTTTAAAATTCCTTTTTTGGTTCACTAATCAGGACACTAACATAATAATAATTTCTCTATAAATTGGTAATTGTTGATCTTTTAATTCGAATTTTGGCTCCTATCCGTGGCCAGAATAACTTCAAAAATTTTTTGGTGTGTTTAAAAAAAATCAAGTCAAAATTTACATAAATTATATTACGTTAGAAACCCTATCCGTGGTTGAAATACACAATATAATTAACTGCAAAATTTATTAAATTTACAAACATTGAAATTTTATTTTTATTTTGAAAATATAAATTTTAATAAATTTTAATTAATTAAAATGTATAAGGTAGGACTGATTTACATACCGTTCCTGACGAGTCCAGTGAGTCATTCCGGGACAAAACATAAAAAATCTAATTTTCATTTTAATGGAAAATGAATATTTAAAAAAAAAATTAATTGCAGGACACAAAACAAATAAATATTATCGACCCTTATGCCAATGAAAATATCTTCTTTACACTACTGTTTTCACTTGAACGGTTTCGAAGAGGAAACAAGTTCGAAAGGAATCTTCAAAAACATAAATTTGAATAAAATCAAATTGTGTATTTCACAACAAGGCTCAAGCAGACGTATGTTTCAAAAAATGAGTTTAGAAAAAAACACGTGAACTCAAAAAAGTCGACTCTTTAGAGACAGTTATATAGTTAGTTAGTTAGTTTTAGGACGGGAGAGGAGCCCATGAAGAGCTCCTCTGGCGCTCCAGCTTTTAGGCCTATTGTGCCACACCCTTACTTATTTGCCCTTAGCAGTTGACCCCAGACCTCTTGACGAAGCCTAGTATGTTGACTACTGATCGTGTTGTAATTTCCTCTGGTCCCATAAAATGGGCCCCGAGGATCTGTTGCCTGAGCTCAGCTAATGCCGGGCACTGGCATAGTACATGCA
>JAABKJ010008508.1:0-11432 GCA_011634705.1 Andricus grossulariae | reverse complement strand
GAATCTGAGTAGCTTTAAACGAGCAGCACTGAAACGGCACTGGGCAGTGCCGTTTCAGTGCCGTTCAATCGGCAGGGTCTACATTTCTGACAAAAATCGAACCATCTAGCTTGTCAAATGAGCCAACATTACTTTACTCCTTTTTTCTTAGTATTTAGAAAAATTAATTTCAATGTTTTTACAAGGCGCCATCGTCAAATTAAACTAAATAAAACAAATTAAACAAATTAAACTTATGGAGGGTCGAGCGTAGCTAAGTAGTTGAACTTCGTAAACTGAATTAAAAATATGTTATAAAGCAACATGGAATGCGTTGGCAAATATTAAAACACGCCATCATGACGAATCAAATAACAAAATTCGCATTTTTTGAATAATAATACCACCCGAGAAATTAAAAAAGCTTGGCTTCATTATATATTTCTCAATTTTTAAATTATGCTCAAAGAATTGTCACTGCCGATTTTGAAACTTGATTACTCGTTCAAAAATGAAGCGAGAAACTTGTTTAAAAACCGTTTGAAAGATTATTAAATTACGCGTCAACTGAGCCCTAACAGAGATATTTTTGACCTTTTGAAGAGAATATGCTACGTTAGAAGTTTAAAAAAATGCAATAATTTCTCGAATTTGGTACCTCGAACTCAACTTGTGGCATGACCCAGGAAAGTTGTAGCAAAAATATGAAATTCATAACACATAGTCTTTAAAGTCTTATTTGTTATTTAAGCCAATAAAACTTTTAAAATATGTACGGGTTCTCGTGATACGACTGATAATGTCCAAGCCTCAAATGTCAAGTTTCAGTCGGCGATTACTGCTGTCGACCGCAAGAGTTGTGATCGCCGAGAATTTCTCAGATTTTGTTTCTTCAACTCGTGCTGTGATTTACTGTGTGTTACTTATACTCATGAAAAAAAAACTAAAATTGACAGGAGGTAATTTATGAAATCTCATCTTTAATTTAAGTTAATAAAACTTCAAAAATATTTACGTATTCCCAAGATATGACAATAAATGTCCAAGCATGTCTGCGTCGAGTTTCAGTGGGCGATCACCGCAGACGGCCAGACTCGCTGATAAAGCAACTGAAATTCGTCCGAGACACGCTTGTACATTTTTAGTCGTATCTCGAGAACCCTTACAGATTTTTAAGTTTTATTGACCTAAATCAAACATAAGACTTCAAAGACTGTGTTATGAATTTGAGATTTTTCCAACGGTTTCTTAAAAAAGTTTCTCGCTCCATTTGTGAACGAGTAATCACGTTTCAAAGTCGGCAGTGATTTCTAATAGTACTTTCGCTGATCCGATAATTTCCGACGGTAGTGTATTGAACAAATTATTACTTGATTAAGAGAATAATTGAATAGTATATTGTGTGCACGATACTTTTTGTCGAATCCTCCCGTGAAAATCCAACTTTTCATGCATGAGAAGCCGATGTGGAACGCGAATAACTAGTTTTTTAATATACTCTGAATCTCTGATAATGACTTCGTTAATAAAGTGAAATTGACTTCATATATGATATCAACCAAGATGTTCATATTTTTGTCTTGAATTGGAGTCACATTCACTTCTATCTACTTTATCCTTTCAAACTCATTACGCCCAATGAAGCGGGCGTAAAGTTCTATGTGGGCCCACTCGCGAAGTGCACAAGTGCTGCTGTCGCATGCGTACATGCATGAAAAGTTGCGTTTTCAAGAAGAGTCGGACAAAAAAGCTTTGAGGGAAGTTGGAAAAAAATTGACGCGCATTGACGTTTGACAAAAATAGACGATATTCAAAGTACTGTTCAATTATTATTTTTCTTAAAAATAATTATTTTATTTAATAATTAAATAACGCCTGATTTGGCCCTTTTTCCTTCCAGGATCAGAAACTGGTACAAAAAAGCTGCATTCGTTGAGTTGAAAGAGAATACCTCATTTCTCGTCCAAAACTGCTTCTTGTGTTCTTAATTTCTTAGATTTTTTCTTCTAATGCTTAGTAGAATTGCATGTGATTAGAATTTTTATTTTGGAATTTTCCAATTCCAAAATCATTTAATTTTTTAAGTTTTAGTATTAAATTGAGCCGTTCTCCAGAAAAAGCACCTAAGTCGACTTAGTTTTTGGCAGAAAATTGTGAAAGAAACTTCTCAAAATTTGTTTTTACAAACCAAAATATATGTTAAAAACATTTACAATACCACAATACGAAGAGCCACTCTCGGACAGAAAAATAAAAGCGTAAAACCGAATATTCAAACTATATAACAGTTTCAACAAATAACAATCTTAATATTGACTATGATAGTTTTTCCAAAGACCGCCTTATTTTTTTGTTTCACTATCTTCACCCTTCACTTCATGTCTTTCACTAACATCACACTTGCTCTTCTCCCTATCCTATCCCAGATTTTTTTATACCTTACAATAACAATTTTTATGGCCGGAGTATTTTTTATACACTTTTGAACATTTTTTGTATCGTTTTGAACTCCTTTATCCCATTTCAGCCCATCACCACCCTTATATACGTATATATGTACCTTATATACCTTTTTGTATGTAAATAAGTAAAAACCCAATACTTTATTTTATTATTACCCTATTCTCTTTTTATATTAAAAAGCATTCGTTTCGTCAGCGATGCGAAGCAGCTAGCATTGGGCGCACACGTCAAGTGGAACCAGGATCAGCGACTCAGAAAAAACCACCTAAGTCGACTTAACTGTTTTTTCTACAGAACGGCTTCATTGTTCATTTGTAATACTTCATTTAGTTTTTTAGGGCTAGAATCTTAACCTTTAAATTTTGAAAATATTTAATTTGAAATTCTGTTATTAATAAAGGACTAAATTCTGTAAAGATCCTTTTTGAAGATCCCTGCTTAAACTCCAGTAATTCGTTTAAGGCGCCAAGCATTTTTGTCCAAAATCTCATCAATATTTATGACTTTTTCCGCAACCTCGCTTCGTCTATGCAAGTATTTCTGTCGTAAACTCATGCATTATAACCTATTTTAAGTTTTAGACCTTTTTTTTTACAAAATTTTATCGTTAGTTTAGCAGTTTTGAAGTTTCAATACTTACAAACCTTAACAAATAATTGATTTCAGCCGTTAAGAGATTGATGCGAGAGGCACAAGAACTTCACGAACCTACCGAAGAATACTGTGCTTACCCCCAAGAAGACAATCTCTTCGAATGGCACTTCACCATACAAGGACCACCTTCCACTGATTTTGAAGGTGGAATTTATCATGGAAGAATTTTGTTGCCTCCAGAATACCCCATGAAGCCACCAAATATTATTTTACTGACCGTGAGTTGTTTCGAGTATACAGTTTATTTCTAATGATTTCAATCGATAAAGCAAATGTTGCTTTTAACAGCCCAACGGTCGATTTGAAATCAATAAAAAAATATGCTTAAGCATCTCCGGCCACCATCCTGAGACATGGCAGCCATCTTGGAGCATAAGAACAGCTTTACTCGCTCTCATCGCTTTTATGCCAACTCCTGGAAATGGAACGATAGGCTCTTTAGATTACAATACGGAAGAAAGACAAAAACTTGCTAAAAGGTATTAAACATTTGACAAAGCGCCTAATCCTTAATTATTATTTATCTTAGAATCTAAAAAAAAAAATTATTAAGAGGTCGAATATATCAATTGCATTGCAGTAACTTTTGCTTTAGCAGTAGATAGTTCGTGTACGTGTCATAGTGAAAATACTATGTTACTGTTTGATGGATTATATATTTCCTGAGTTAATAAGCCTGATTCCATAACTTTTGAGGAAGCATAGGATTTCGCTCGCCGTAAGCGCTTGAATTTTCCCAGTGTAGCGGAACCAGGAGTTTGCAATATGTGCCTTGCAAATTCTCGGCACTGACATAGCAAGTATATGCTGCCGTCCCAAGGAAAAACTTACGTAAGTGACTTTGTGATTACGGTTAATTTTTTATACCTGGTAATGGTACAGTCGACCTATGCGACAATGACACTTACGTAAGGATTGATTACCATCCCACGGTGGGTCTCGACGAAGCTCAACCCAAAGGTGCTTGAACTTCCCAGCTTTCTTTTGATTACACTTCGGTGATGTCTCACAATCATTTTGAGCCCAAAAATACAGTCAAAATCGGAGATAGCGCTGGTGGTGGGGCTGACCTTGGACCTGACCTACCCTAACCGAACCGGAAATATCTCCTCTCCAAACGTAAACACTCAGGGGCGTACGAACCGTTTCCGGTGGATTTTATTGCGTGGTAAAAAATATTTTGAAAATCGTTTTTCTAATACGGAGACAAGTGTGAACTTAATATTTCGCGGAAATGAGGAAGAAAGTTTCCTGTTACACGTTAAAATGAATGCTTTACCTGCTTACGTGCTTTAAACGTTTGCGGGCCGTTGAGCTTTCTCTTGAATAATAATCGATCCAAATACTTAATCACCTCTGTCTCTCGCTTGATTAAACCATTCGAAGACAGCAGTATCCAAAAACACATGACTATTTTCACCAAAACACCGCATATCAACACTTCAAGTGGGAACTACGCACTTTTGCGTAAATAGCGCATAATAATACGCAGTTTCATAACCAGACATACGAAGAAGTTATTGGACAGAAAATCACTTACTTTTATAAATATTATATTAACTGTACACGAAAAAGACAGTTTTCACCATTTTCACGTCAACACTTGGCAGTTTGACATTATACAACACTACAGTGGGACTTCGATGCCTGAAGTCGATCGGACCTCTCTTTCTACCATGCGAGGTAGACAGAGACGATCCGATTGTGTACCAATGACAGGTCTTTTCGTTTCGAAACGATCATACTCTATCACTATCTATCCAATACTTCTTCTTCTTTGTTTTCTTTGTCGAATTTTGCAGCCTATTGGTAGCTACGATAGCGCCACCAATACAGAAGAAGTTTGAATTTCAATTAAATATTAACAAGAAATCTTATAGTAAATAATTAATTTTAAACTGTAGTATAACCTTTTTGATTGAAATGAATTGATATTCACTGCTGTTTTACATGAACATTGCTCCAATCACTTCGCGATATATATCCGTGTTTCAGGTGACGCTGTTGTCAATGTAAAAGACAGACTCAGTCGATTGCACGAGATAATACGATCGCTCCCATCGGCTTCAGTTGGCTTCAGACATCAAAGCACCACTGTTGGTCGACGCGAGCTCGCCATTGTGCTTATTCGCTATATGTGTGCTTCCCACTTCGAGTGAACTACCGTAACGTCATGACGCCTTAGTGAACCCCGCTCAGCTCCCCTCAACCATCGTTTGGGCCGTTTTTGAAAAAACTTAATTTTTGATTTTTTTAAAGAGTTTAATCAACATTTTCATGAAAATAAGTAAAAAATGAAATTTTATTAGCTTGAAACGTTTAGTTCAGCATAAAAAGAAGGCTCTAGCTGTTAAACGTCTTGCGATAATTGAATTCGTTCAATAAATCTGAAAAATGGGGAAAAAAGTGGAGAAACATGAGTTTCTTGGAAATTTTTCTTTTCAAATTCACTCGAAGTCCCAGGTACCTCTAAGAATTAAGGTATATAAAATTTGCTGCAAAACTTAAATATAAATGAATGCTCTATCTCTAAAAGTTTCGGAGTTATATCCTGCAAAAGTCTTCATTTTCAGAAGACCATAATTTCGATCCTATTAGAACTGGAGCATTGATTTTTTTAGATTTTCTCGAAATTGAGTCTACTTTCATTTATTTACTGGAAACTTTCACCAGCCATGCATAGGAAAGAAGTTAATGCCCAAAATCTAAAATTGTTTATAAAAAAAATTAAATTATTCACTAAAAATGTATTTTTTCAGGCTATAACTTCGAAACATTTAGAGATAGAACATTCATTTATATTTAGGGTTTGTAGCAAATTTTATATGCTTTATTTCTTGTAGAGGTACTTGGAACTTCGGATGTATTGGAAAAGATAAATTTCCAAAAAAACTAACGTTTTGCCACTTTTTCTCCCATTTTTTAGATTTATTGAACGGCTTCAGTTGTCGCAAGATGTACAGCCGCTAGAGCCTTCGTTTGTATGCTAAATGAAACGTTGCAAGCCAATACAATTTATTTTTTAACTAATTTTTATGAAAACATGCTGATTAGCCCATTTAAAAAATCAAAAATAAAGTTTTCTCAAAAACGACCCAAACGATTTTTTTTGGCTCAAAATGATTGTGAGGCACCATTGAAGTGCAATGAAAAGAAATCCAGGATGAGCAAGCACCTTAAGGTTGAGCTTAGTCGAGATCCACCGTAATCCCGTATTTGTAATAGTTCAAATGGTTGTGTCCCGTAAGCACTTTAACCATTATCCTGGCACCTTTCTTAGGTAAATCCAGAATTTCGCAAAGACTTGCTGTATTTCTTATCTTCTTTGTGCACCCATTTTTAATGTTAGACTTGATGCAGCTTGATGCAAGGCCCAGTTCTGGTTGTCGGCCGGCATGCCTTTTCGCCGGACCTTGCTTTGCGATTAGGCCGTATTTTTATTGCCCATTACATCTGTATGTCTAGGGACCAAAACTATAACTATGCTACTCTTCCCCACAAGTTGTTGCAATGCCTTTTTGTATTCCTAAACCAAAATGCATCTTCTGGCTTATAAACTGTAACTAGCGTCTCTTGCATGTCACAACAGATCGTAATCCGCTTACCGACTAATTCGTCTTTTAAAACACGATAGCACACCTGACGCAACTTGGAAGAGTCTAGTGAAGTCGAAAGTCCATAGGCGGCGATACGTGAATTTGTGAACCATAGAGTTTTATATCGTCCATCTAGTTGCATAAGGTTGTAAGCCACACCATTTAAAAAAATTGCTTTTTGAAATTGAATTTCATACTTTATAACGTCACACGTCGATCTTAGGTAATATTTTAAACCAACTTCAATTCCACGGTCCCAACACGCTAACACTCCTTTCAAAATCATAAGGTCCTGAGTCACATGCGAAAAATGGTCGTATCCCACTTTGGAAAAAATAATTTACTACGTAAGCCACATAACCCCGTTAAGTGACAATGTAAACAGAGTCTAAAAGTTATTATTTTTTAATATTTTCACTGATAATTAATGTCGTGGTCCATGAAATATAGAAACTGTTGCATAAATGGAAACTATCGATGGTTAGTATTAAGAATTGTTTCTCTTTCTTCCGTGTTACCCACACGTAAGTCATACAAATTAATTATTTACGTATATTTAAAATAATTTTGGGTTTTAAAAATTAAAAGAATAATAACTCTTAAGCTTTTCCATGCAAATTTGTACCTACAAGACTTTTGATTTTCTTTAAATATGTATTTTTGTAAAGGAAGTGGGTTACGACCTTCTGAACACTTAACCCTGAAATTTGTTTTTTTTTTGTCTGTCCTGTAGATTTACATTTTTGTGACTAACGACCTTATGCAACTAGATAGACGATATGTTCTTATATGCATATGTTTATATTTCAAGACCATTGCATTCCATAGTCTGGAAAATCTGAACCATGCCATGGTTCTTGCTTGTCTTGTTTTATGGTATCTCTGCTCATGTCTCCTAGAAAACTTCTAAGCTTTCAGTTATTACGTTACAAAATAAGTGCTTTAAGTGCTTTTAAGTGCTTTTATGTGATGAAATAAAAAATTTGGTTGAACATTTTTTTCCAAAATCATTTATTTCCATACCATGGCAGGTTTGGTCCACTACCTAGTGGTGCTGAATGCTCCAAACTCTTCGATCGTGCTATAGCTGGTTTTCTGAAACACGAAACCACAGGTTTCTGCAAGGCCAATCGAAAAACTATCTACTTATGATCCACGAGGATTCCTCTTTAGATACATCCCAGCCAGTCACCTTGTCGATCAGTCCCCTTGAACATAGAGCTTGACATAGTGTCAGATAGAGAAACTCCTTCCTGTTCTTGTTTTGGAAGGTGAGAGTATTATCTCGTGGGTATATTTTCCGTACGACGCAAAGTGCGAAAAAGTGGAAAAATTTCCAGCCACGCGGCATTTTTGATGATATCGCCTTGGAACTTTTTTTATTCTCTTCTATATGTTTTATATTTAGACGCCTCGGTGCGGAAATTCGGAATTCCATAAAGGTTTTTTTTATACCAGTGCAAAGTCATGTATCTCCATGAATATGCTGGCGTATGGCTCACAACCCAGGATATAACTATTTCAGAAGAGGTTTAGGTCATTCCTATAGTAACTTTGAACGAGGAATCCAATGGAGACCTTGTTTTTGACCTTGAGTTTGTCCTTCAAGGTCATTTCAAGGTCTATTTTTTGTTCAATGGGGACCCCTATTTTGGACGACGGCAATCGAAAGAGCAGGAAATTTTACGTACAAACATGTACTCAGGTTGTAGTTGTAACCTTGGTGGTTACGCAAATGTCCCTTCAAATTAAACAAGGTCTGGGTATTTTAGAGAAAAGACAAAATACCTTCCAATGATAATAAGGGCATTCCTTCATCAACTCAAAATGATAAATTCTATAGTGACCATGCTTTTGACCTTGAGCTTGTCCTTCAAGGTCATTTAAAGGTCAATTTGTTTTTAAAATGGCAACCTCTATTTTTCACAACGGCAATCGAAAGAGCGGGAAATTTTACGTCAAAAAATGTACTCAGGTTGTAGGTTTGACAATGGTGGTTACGCAAAGGTCACTTCAACTTAAACAAGGTCTGGGTATTTTAGAGAAAAGATAAAATACCTGCCAATGACAATAAGGACATTCCTGCATCAGCTCAAAATGATAAATTCAATAGAGACCTTGCTTTTGACCTTGAACTTGTCCTTCAAGGTCATTTCAACGTCAACTTTTTTTTAAATAGAATCATAATATTTTAATGTCGGAAATGGAAAAAGCGAAAGCTTTTATGTTAGAAAATGTACTTAAGTTACAGGTCAGCTGTCAAAAGCAAGGTCACCATTGAATTTCTCATTTTGAGTTGATGAAGGAATATCCTTATTATCATTGGAAGGTATTTCATCTTTTCTCTAAAATACCCAGACCTTGTTTAAGTTGAAGTGACCTTTGCGTAACCACCAAGGTCAAACCTACAACATAAGTACACGTTTTTACGTAAAATTTCCCGCTGTTTCGATTGCCGTTGTTAAAAATAGGGGTTCCGATTAAAAAAAAAAGGTGACCTTGAAATGACCTTGAAGGACAAGCTCAAGGTCAAAACCAAGGTCTCCATTGAATTCCTCGTTCAAAGTTACTACAGGAATGACCTTAATCTCTTCGGAAATAGTTATGTCTTTGGTTGTGAGTCATGCGCCTGCATATTCATGGAGACACATGACTTTGCACTGGTATAAAAAAAACTTTATGGAATTCTGAATTTCCGCACCAAGGCGTCTAAATATAAAACATATAGAAGAGAATAAAAAATGTTGCAAGGCGATATCATCAAAAATGCCCCGTGGCTGGAAATCTTTCCACTTTTCGACACTGTGCGACGGTCCAGTAAAATGCTGGCCCACGGTGCCGGCATCTTTTTATAATATTGACATTTTTCTTTCAACTTGGACTTTATTATACGCAGAATTTCATTACCTTTAGTGCTATTTGGAGGAAGAAATTTTTATTTTATCAACATAACAAAATATTTTTTCAATTTTAATGTTTAATTATTGATGAGTCTCCAGAAAGTTTTGCACGGCAAAGTAATTATTATTGAAGGTGTTTGAAATACATTAATTAAATAAAAAATAATTTAATTTCGGCAAATATAATTGATTTTTAAAAGTATAAGTTCGCTTGCTCAAGAAAAGCGATACAAATTTTTCATGAATGATAAGTTTTGATCGATGGAGGGAAATTTTTATCGTAACGCAATTTTCAAATCTTTGAAGTTTTCCTGAACGTTCTTCATTCCTTAAACCGATGACTATCCGAAATGATACTTTTAAGCAGCTGACAAAATATAAAGCTGTCCTGGAACGCGACTAGTAGGACACTAGAAAACAAAACCACGCACGGGAAGGCAAACCAAAATCAGAAATCCGCCAAAAAAGCAAAAACTGAACGAAAAGTCGAGTTCATCCTATTTATTTATCCGGAACGAACAAAATCGCACTTTTCACTTACGTCGCGCTAATTCCAAACTAAAATTGACGGGTGAACGCCACACGAGATGACATACGGCAAGAACAGCTGATCCAACGTTTGCGATCTCAATCTACTCGCACTATCAGCCTGCAGCCGTCGTGCAAGTCGCAGGCCCGTCGTGCAAGTCGCAGGCCCGTCGTTCCTCGCCGTTTGCACGATCGACGGGCGTCTAATGTGCCGGACCGTTGTCCGCCCTTAGATCGCATTCCGACTCTACCGGCCTGACGCGTGCATTTAGCAGGTACGTTGGTCTCCAGCCCGTTGGGCCGATTATGTGCCGGCACGTATTGTTATCTGAGTATTTGTTTATTTTATCAACAAATGCATAGTTTCGCCATTTATAGACATAAAGTAAACGTTTTTCTTTTCGATCGACTTTAAATTATATAAGTGGTGATGTTTAGTGATGTAGACTTGTCATTCGACATGATTTGTTTCTTTATAAACAAACGCATAGTTTAGCCATTTGTCGACAGAAAGTAATCCTTTTTTATTACTGCCTTCAAATGATATCACTGGAAATGTTTTGTGATTTTTTAGATGCTTATGTATTAAATCTTCATTGGTCGAAATTCGAGAGCACTTTCGTGTGTTAAATTCCCTGAACCGCTTGAAATCCTTATTACGTGCTTCTGCAGCTTTTTCTGTATACTGTCCGATTGGAAGAAAAAAATTCTATGAATGATCAAACGAAGCATTTTTTTAATAAAATTTGTTTATAAAGTAAACAAATAATATCGAATAACAATTCTGCATCACTGAACATCACCACTAATATAATTTAAAGGTGATCAGAAAGAAAAAAGTTTACTTTATGTATCTAAATGACCAAACTATGCATTTATTTATAAAATAACCAAATAATATCGAACGAGAAGTCTTCACCACTAAACATCATTACTTATATCATTTGAAGATGATCAGAAAGAGAAAAGATTACTTTCTGTCTATAAATGGACAAACTATACATTTCTTTATAAAATAAACAAATAATATCGATCACAATTATTCATAACTAAAAACAACCACTTATATAATTTAAAGGCGTTGAAAATGAAAAACAATTACTTTCTGACCATAAATTGCAAAACTATGAATTTGTTTATAAAATAAACAAATAATATCGAATGACAGGTCTGCATCACTAAAAATCACCACGAATAGAATTTAAAGACGATCAGAAAGAAAAACGGTTACTTTCTATCTATAAATGGTCAAACTATGCATTTGTTTATAAAATAAACAAATAATATCGATTGACAATTCTTCGTCACTAAA
>JAABKJ010008507.1:0-11432 GCA_011634705.1 Andricus grossulariae | reverse complement strand
ATTAAAATTTATTAAATTCAAATTTATTCAGAAAAAAAGGATCTCTCTCCTCTCGCTCCACTGGGATTCGAACACCATATCAACCGATTTCCGGTCAGGTGCTCGAACCAATTGAGCTACAGAGAGATCAGAGCAAGATACTATCTTTCTGATATACGCTAATTTTTGCAAGTTGTTACACAATCAATATTTTGAAATAGGAATCTGTATTACCATCGGAGATAGTAATTAGCGATCCGTTGAGAAATCCAATCACACATACTGGAATAATGGAAATCTATATTATCGACCAAAGTTAAATCCTCTAATACAGAAAATTTATTTTCGTCATACAGACTCGATGGAGGTATAAATTAAAATTTATTCAGAACAAAAGGATCTCTCTCCTCTCGCTCCACTGGGATTCGAACAAGAGATCAATCGATTTGCAGTCAGGTGCTTGAGCCAATTGAGCTACAGAGAGATCAGAGAAAGATACTGTCTTTCTGATATACGCTAATTTTAGCAAGGCGTTACACAATCAATATTTTGAAATAGGAATCTGTATTATCATCGGATATAGTAATTAGCGATCCGTTGAGAAATCCAATCACACATACTGTGAATAAAGGAAATCTACATTATCGATCAAAGTTAAATCCTCTAATACAGAAAATTTATTTTCGTCATACAGACTAGATGCAGGTATAAATTAAAATTTATTAAATTCAAATTGATTCAGAAAAAAAAAGTATCTCTCTCCTCTCGCTCTACTAGGATTCGAACACCAGATCATTCGATTTCCAGTCAGGTGCTCGAAACATTTGAGCTACAGAGAGATCAGAGGAAGATACTGTCTTTCTGATATACGCTAATTTTAGCAAGTCGTTAGACAATCAATATTTTTAAATAGGAATCTGTATTATCATCGGAGATAGTAATTAGCGACCCGTTGAGAAATCCAATCACACACACTGTAAATAATGGAAATCTAGATTATCGACCAAAGTTAAATCCTCTAATACCGAAAAATTATTTTTGTCATACAGGCTAGATGGTGGTATAAATTAAAATTTATTATATTCAAATTTATTCAGAAAAAAAGGATCTCTCTCCTCTCGCTCCACTGGGATTCGAACACCAGATCAAACCATTTCTGGTCAGGTGCTCGAACCAACTGAGCTACAGAGAGATCAGAGAAAGATACTGTCCTTCTGATATACGCTAATTCTAGCAAGTTGTTACACAATCAATATTTTTAAATAGGAATCTGTATTATCATCGGAGATAGTAATTAGCGATCTGTTGAGAAATCCAATCACACATACTGTGAATAATGGAAATCTACATTATCGACCAAAGTTAAATCCTCCAATACAGAAAAATTATTTTCGTCATACAGACTAGATGTAGGTATAAATTAAAATTTATTAAATTCAAATTTATTCTGAAAAAACAGGATCTTTCTCCTCTCGCTCCAATGGGATTCGAACACCAGATCAAGTGATCAGTTGATCTGGTGTTCGAATCCCAGTGGAGCGAGAGGAGAGAGATCCTTTTTTTCTGAATAAATTTTAATTTAGTATATGATGTATTTCTTCAGAATTTTGAGACCCATTGATTGACTTATTAAATAACTTTGCATGACCTCTTATATTATAGCAATAACTATTTTTAATTTTTCAAAATATATTGTTTATCTTGTTTATACGAGGAAACCTTTTTTAATGTTAAGAATATAACAGTACTATTTTTATGTAATTACTCGCGTCTTAGAGACGCGTCGATTGACATACTGACTAGCCTTCAATGACATTTCATTATCAATCAATAGCGGCTGATAAAGTTTTAAAAAACGCGAACATGTTCCATATGAGTCTCTCTAATTTTCTGAAAATAATATTTTTGGTAAGACAGAAACATAAGATTGAAAAATACTCAAAGGTTCAATTTTTTTCTTTTGTTAGAGAAAAACCTCCCTCTATGATGAAGCAAATTTATTTGATACATTGACAAGGCAAAGTGCTCATAACATAAACACAAATAAATACAGCTATACTCGTGTGGAAAAATGTCCTGACAGTCTGGTTACAGGTCTGGCCCAGGTCTGGATATATCTAGACTATCTCGTCTGGAAGATATGGTTGGGCCCAGGTCTGACACTAGTTTGGCCCAGGTCTGACCTTATCTAGACCGCCTAGTCTGGAAGGTCTGGTCGGTCCCAGGACTGGCGCTGATCAGAGAGCCAAGAACAAAAAAGTTCTGAGTTCAATCAGCCAATTTTTTTGACATATTTAAAAAAACTTACAAGGTGTTTAAAATGATAGAAAATAAGAAATTCATTCTATCAAAACAAGACTTTTTTCTTATCCCATAATTAGCGGCTGACCAGTCCATAACTATAGCGGCTGACCAGACGGTCTGGCCTGGGGCTAGCCAGAAAAAACTTTACACTTTTAGCCAGGACCAGGCCAGACCGTCTGGTCAGCGTCAAGACTGGAAACCAGATGGTCTGGTCTGGGCCAGACCAGCGCCAGAACATTTTTCCACACGGATATTGAATATACCCATAGTACCTACATCGCAGCGGTATTTTATATTATTCTTAATCCAAAGCCTCTAAATTATTAACATTTTTATAAAGAAAATAAACCAGGCTTTAAATTTTAATGAGATTTGAGCTGCCATCTTGAAATAAAATGATAAATTAGAATAAATCTTAAAATATTAAACATTAGATACCACTTTAAATAAGTGATTATAAAGAACGCAGGAAATTGGTTTTGTGTGAGAATAACCATCAGAAATATCCTCGTCGATTACTCTTTCGCAAATGAGAATTGCCATTAATTGACTGGCTATTATCATTTTTTGAGTCACATCATTGTAAATTGCTGACATTGGGGAATGTTCTCCTAATTCGATTGGCACTGTAGTATAAGTCTAGGAAATTATTATCCAGTTTTATTAAAAAATAAATGATTTCTTTGAAACATGAAATTAAAAATTTAAATTAAATTGAAATTAACCTGAATGCAAGAAGAGGAAGGAACGTCCCAAACTTTAATGCATCTGTCCTTTGATAACGAATAAATCCGTTTTCCAAAACTTTGAGCGAATAAAGTATCAATCGCAGCTCGATGGCCATAGAAAGACATATTTGCCTTTTTTGGTACAAATGGATTCCAGACTCGAACAATGCAATCCGGACCACCGGTCACTAACATCTGATTTTCTTTTAATTAAAAAAAAAAACATATTCGTAATCAGAATTTGTTTTGGCAATATTATAAAGTGAGTAATGAAAATATTAGAGTGTATTTTTAGCAAAATAAATTTTAATTACACTTTTTTTACTTTATTTTCATTGATTTGTTTTACAAGCATATGATAAATGTATCTAATGTAAGACTATTTTAGATAAGCAACCTGGGACCTGCAAATTCTGAAGTAGCATCAAATTTTCCACGCAAAGAATGAAAATGTTATTTGAAGATATTTAAATGTTTACAAGGGGCTATAAATAAATAGATACTGAATAAAAAATTTGCACATTAAAAAATAATTTCCGAATTCTTTTCAATTCCCTTGAATTGTTTTGAATTCTTCTGTACTCTCTTGAATTAAAAAAAAATGATTCCCATTGTTTTGAGTTCTCTTGAAATCTATTGGATTCACCCTGATTTATGTTTAATTTATATGGAGTTTTTCTAATTCCCCTTGAAGTTCTTTTAATTTTGGTAAATTCTTGGTATTGTTTTAAATGATCAGATTTCGTCTATTCAGGTGTACATTAAAGTGGTTTGTTCATCGAGTATCCCGGTGCCTTTGACCAGTCTTCCGGGTGCGTCCTCGGATTGCAAATAGAGGGGCTTTGTACCGAGGGTTTCTGCTGAATATGGCTACACAACTAAATACGCAGTCGCCGAGAATGGTTAGGGACGGCCCCAAAAAAAAACCCAAGCCAAGGCGTGAACAACCGTGCCGAAGGTTGCATGGAACCAGTGTGTGGCGTTACATACAGGGTCTCTGGGATATATGGAGAAGAAGTGGATGTGACGGAGGAATTGAACAGGAGCCACAAAATGGAGGTGAGAAGGGATATGGAAGTTGCGAAGGAGACAATAGCACGTGAAAAGGAGTTGATCAATCAACTATCCTAATAGCACTTAACGTTCCAGAAACGTGTTTGCAACGTCCCGCGGACACCTTGGGAACATTCCAGCCACGTCCCCGGAACGTGTAAAATGTCCGCGCCTTTGGAACGTTCCAGGAATGTCCCGCGGTGGCCTGAAGGGGCCTCATCGTTATTGTTATTTTTAACAACAAATATCTTGTAAACCGTAATAGATAGGTAAAAATGGATGTCATTTTTAAGTTTGTGAGTACCGCGTGTACTATACTGTAATATTATATCCATATTATAAACTGAAATCGATTTTCACATATCTCTTACGGTTTACGTGATATTTTTTGTTAATAATAACAATAAAGATAAGTCCCCCTCAGGTCCCAGTGGGACATTCGTGGAACGTTCTAAAGGGGCGGACATTGTACACGTTCCAGGGACGTTCCTGGAACGTTTTGGGCTATTTGGCTTAAGGACATACTCAAACCAGACTAACAAAAAAGAAGCTGAGAACGAGCGTTGGTGGAGCGGCGACCTGAACCCACAAGAGCGAGGATAGAAGTGTGAAACTTGCACCCAATCGCACAAAGAAGGAGAGCCTCAGGCGCGTTTTTCCCAAAGCGGTTTTAATAAAACCAGCTGAGGGTTCGAGCTAAGTCGTGATCCTCAAGAGCCTGCAGACCAAGGTGCAGCCAGACACTCTTGGCGTCAAAATCAAGGGTATACGTCTGATGATTAACGGGGATGTCCTCACCGAGCTGGGAGACGCAGCTGAGGGCAGGTCTAAGCTGTCCTCTGCTATCAGGGAGGCAGTCCGGGTCAACCTCCCGAAGAAGCAGTGCTCACAACGATGGCTCGGTCCACTAATGCGCTTGCGTCAAGCTCCGGACCTTCGTTGGGAGCACTGCGAAGAAGGCGAAGACGGAAGCAGGGATGGGTTTCCTGTAGAGCCAGGAAAAAAACTGAGGCAACGAGATGCTATCGGTGTCAAGACTACGGCCATCTGGCAGCGAAGTGTGAGAGTCCTGACCAGATCATGTGCTGCAGGAGGAGCGGCAAAGAGAGCCACAGAGCTGTGGAGTGCGCCAGCGCTGAGCTCCGGACTGACCATCTGCCGGGGATGATGAGATGCATTGCGTTTAAAGAGGCAGCCCCTTCGAGGAAGTCTAAATAATGACAGCGGTAACCAATCAGGCCCAGCCATGATATCGAAGGCTGACGAGGCCGTTGCCTGACACGACCAAGTTGTAATGCATTCTCAATGCATTCTCACCTCCCCTGAAAAAAAATACCTCGAGTATACAAAAGAACACATTGATGTATTAATTTTATTAACATTAAAATTTATAAATCGAATTAAAAAAAAAATTTTAACCTTGTAACTTAATTTTTTCTCATATCTACCTTCGCAAAATGTGAAGCAAGTTATGCCTTTGGGAACACTGAATTTGTACTGAATCTTCTTACTACTTGGATGGCTGACAAGTAGGGAACATTCGGAACAAGTACTGCATGAAATAAAAGCTCTGAGGCTCCCGTAATAGGCTACTTGGCGCACCCAACTATCATGAATATTCTTGAATTCTTCCACTTTTAGGGTCTTCAGTTCTCCCTTGAAAATTTCAAAGCCTTCAATTATTTTCATTTTATATTGAAACCCTTTTAATTTCGAAGATTCAAAATTAAAAACCTTATCATAAAAAGTTTCCAAATCATAATGCCCTTAAAATTGGTTCAAATCTAAATGTTAAGACTTTTAAATTCAGAATTTTCGAAATTTAAATATTCCAAGACTTGGAAGTCTTTAATTTTTAGGCCGGGTCTAAACATCCTGAAAGTCCGTATGTTTATGCATGTTTATAACACGGCCGAATCTGAACATACGGACCTGGCAACAGGCAGAAGAAGCCGCCCTACTAGCAACGTCTGACTTGTATGACAGAGGTCAGAGTCTGGCTCAGCATCTGTCCCCTTGAGTCGACCAGACTGGCGGGAGAAATGATTAGACCAGACAATAAACCGAATCTGGCGAATAAAGGAACCAGATTCTGGTATTTAGTTTAAGCACTAGTAACTAATGTAGAAATTAATTAATTAAATTGAAAGTCTAGCAATCGGAAATTTGAACGATTCACAAGTATGCCCAAACATGCAAGCTTATACGACTAGAGGTTATGTTTCTAATATTTCAGTGTGTCTCCTGAAATGTTGTGACGTCTCCGCAGTATATTCTACTCCCAGAAAGGGCTGAATTATAATGTAAAACTGTTGCAGAAACCTATTCAGTACCATTTTACGTTATTTTAATTTTGTCTGGTGTATATCATGACCAGTCTGGGCCAGGCTCTGCTATACCAGACTCTGTTGACAGAACAGCACGCCAGGCGCCAGGCTGCAAACAGATTCTTCTTTTTCTGGTGCCCAGCTGGCGCGAGTCTGCAGTTCGGATGTATAGACACTATCTAGTTTTGAATGTTTTGAAATTAGAAGATTGTAACAATTTTTTATACATTTAAAATTCCAACTAAAAAAATTCGTTTGCTTTTTAATTTCTTTCTCGTTCGACAAACTTCAAATCTGAAACTTTTGAAATTTAGAAATTGTGAATAATGCATGTTTTATTAACGGAATTTTTTTAATTTGTATTCCTCCTAAACTCCAAGGCGTTTAATTTTAATCTTGATATTTTTTTAAATCATTCTTAATGACTTTTTTTTGTAAAATTGACAATGAATAAAAATGATCATTATTGCTAATATTATATTTTTACTGCAAGAACTGCTGCATATCGTAGATGAAGAAGATCTCGTTCAGGAACATGTTTAAAAGGCCCCTTTTCTTTTGGACAGAAAGACATCGTTTTCACTTCTCCATTCATATCACCCAAAATTAAAAACGAGTCTTCTTTAATATTTTTACTAAAATAGTAACTCATACAGACTATTGATGTTTCAAAATTGGATATCTAAATTCACAAATAAAAATTGGAAGAAAAATATTTCTTTGCAAGAATTTGTAATTATGTTTCTTTTTAATTTAATTTCTTTACCATTACTCGGAGATCAAAGTTATTTGCAACAGTATCATAAAATCTTAAATCTCCCTCAATAGAACTCGTACAAACAATTTGAATATCTGGCATCACAATCATGTCTGTAATCATCGTTGTCTGAATCTTCATAAAAGCTGCAAATAAGAAATCAATATTTTGCAAACTTTATTCAGCATTTAATACTTTAGTTCATTATTATTATTAAAAATTATGAAGTTTAAAATTTGACTTACGATTTGATGATTTTACAGTTCGTTGATATTCCAAATCCAGTGACCAGTAATTTATGATTCCGTCTTTGCTGGCAGTTAAGTAACATCCTCGCATAAAACTCCAGGATCTATCCTAATCATATAATTTGATTCAATATGAATATTCAGAATTAGATTAAACAAAAACTTATTTTAAATTACTTTTTTAAATCAAACTCGTACTGAAAGTATTTCTGGACAAAAGACAATTTTAAAAACGGGACTTCGATGATGGGTTTTTTTCATCAGAGGAATTCCGAGAATTGGCGGATCCAAGGGTTGCCAATGAAGAGCAACATCTTTTCCTTTCAATTCCAAAATCAAATAAGAAATAAATTCATCCCAAGTAACTAGGCCATCATTTTTCATATTTATCTGGAAGATTAATTTTTGTATTCAAAGGCCAGGAGTCGAAGGCGAGAAGTCATAAGGCACGGGTCAAAAGTCCTGCATCAGGATTGAGGTTTCAAAGGTCAGATGTCAAATTTGAGAGGGTTGGGGACCAAGGGTCAAAGTTCAAATGTCAGAATTCAGGGGTCAAAGATGCGTCTTATGGTCAAAATCAGCGAGGGGCCTAGCGAACTACGGACCTCCCTCTGTTCCCCCACCAATGACTGCTATCGAGTTGCGGACCTAACAAGAGAGGGGGGTAGTCCAGGAAGGAGGTTATTATCGCTATTACCTTATAAGTTGAAAGTTCAGAGTATCTTATTGCTCGAATTGAGTGATGAATATAAAAACGAAAAATTAGAAATAGGTTCTTTTCCACTCAGAAAAGAAGATTCTTCCAGTCAAAGAAAATTTGTTTGAATTAATGAAAAATATTAATTAACTCTTAGTCAGAGAAAAATTTCTTTAATGCAAATAAATTCATTTTGAGTCAAAGAAACTTCTTGTTTTCAAAGAAATGGTTTTCATCCAATGGAAAATTTTCTTCTATTTAAAATAATTTTCGGGTGAACTTCCGAAAAGGGCGGACCTCCGATTTTCTTCGGGCTTCGTATACTTATGCATTATGAAGCGCTGATTACGAATATGATTTTGAAAATTGGCGTAAATTTCATTTTCACGGTGAAAACCATAAAAACCCCCATAAAATCATGTTTTTTTTGCATTTATCTTAGTAATTATTCAAAATTCAAAAAAATGTTTTCAATAAAAGTTGTAGATCTCCTCTGTCTCAAGTATTTTTTCATACGAGTAATAATTTCCGAGAAAATCAGTAGTAAATCGATTTTCATGTTAAAAAATTAATACTTATTGATACTTATGTATTTTGACGCGCTGATTATGAATATGATAGTGACAATTGGTGTAAATTTTATTTTCATGGTGAAATCATAAAAAAACCATAAAAATAATGGTTTTTTGGGTTTAGCTCAGCTAGTATGCAAAATTAAAAAAAAATGTTCAAAACAAAAGTTGTAGATCTCATCGAAATACACATCTTTTGTTGCAAGCATTTATTTTTATTGGAATGATAGTTTTTCACGAAATCAGTAGTAAATCGATTTTTATGTTAACAAATACATAAGATATATAAATGCATACATCAATTAGTGACTTTATACAAAAATAATGTAAGGTCTTACCCCTACCCCTTTTCCAACGCTGCGTGGGGGGCGGGAAGGCACCCCTGTGACTTTACAAAAATACTGTAAGGTCGTACCCCTACCCCTTTTCCAACGCAGCGTGGGGGGCGGGAAGGCACCCCTGTGACTGGTCACAAAAATATTATAAGATCGCTCTCCTACACCTTTTCCAGCGTTTCGTGGGGGCGGGAAGGCACTCCTGTGACTGGTCACCGAAATTTTATAAGATCGCTCCCCTACACCTTTTCCAGCGTTCCGTGAGGAGCGAGAAGGCACCCCTGTGACTTTACAAAAATAATGTCAGACCGTACCCCTACCCCTTTTCCAACGCCGCTTGGGGGGAGGGGGCGGGAAGGCACCCCTGTGACTTTACAGAAATAATGTCAGGTCGTACCCCTACCCCTTTTCCAACGCCGCTTAAGGGGAGCGGGGGCGGGAAGGTACCCCTGTTACTTGTCACAAAAATATTATAAGATCGTACCCGTACCCCTTTTCCAACGCCGTGTGGGGGCGGGAAGGCACCCCTGTGACTGGTCACACGAATATTATAAGATCGTACCCCTACCCCTTTTCCGACGCCTTGTGGGGGCGGGAAGGCACCCCTGTGACTTTTTACAAAAATAATGTAAGGTCGTACCCCTACTCCGTTTCCAACGCCGCGTAGGGGTGGGAAGGTACCCCTGTGATTAAAAAAAAACATGATTTTTATGGGGTTTTTATGGTTGTCACTATGCAAACCAAATTTGAGCTAATTTTCATTATCATATTCGTAATCAGCGCGTCAAAATACATAAGTATACGGAGCCCGAAGAAAATCGGAGGTCCACCGTTTTCGGAAGTTTATCCTTAAAGGGAGTTCAAGCCGGAACCTATATAAAAATAGGATGAGTAGATAGCTTGATCAGAAAAGCAGGACATTCCCCCACTTCTGATTCCTCTCTCCACTAAGTTCCCCAACCCACCGCTAAGTTTCCCCACCCCTAACTAAATTTATCTTCAGGCGCGTTATTTGAAAATTGAAAGAGTTATTACGCTTATACCTCAGTGGGCATACAATTCCTATAGTTGTACCACAGACGTCTTTTAGCGGATATCTGGAAGTTGCCTTGAGGAACTTATGAAGGCATAAAAAGATCCAAAGGATGTTTTAAAGAGGTCAAGTCACATGAAATATAGGTGCATTTTAAGGACGTCTGTGGATTTTACGGTGCCTACTCGGACAAGAGTAAATTATACAAATAACTATTTAGAGATCAACATTTTGATTTAAACAGTAGAATAATAAAATGTGTACATTATTTTATATACTTCTCAGAAGAAATTACAAATCTTGGAATTGCAAGACTTTTCGAAGTATTGCTTATCATTCAAATTTGCCTTTAAAAACTTTTCAAATTCATAGATTAATCGAAAAGTTTGTTGTCATCGACTTCAATATTTTTGGCCGCTAAAAACGAAACAGTTCTTTTATCTGATTTATACTCAAGTTCTTTTTCTGGTTTAAAATCGAGCCATTCGAAAACCTCCGATTCAAGAAGCGATTCAGTCCATTTGGCCAAGTATGCTTTCGCTCTTTGGTAAGCTAACATGACTAACTTAAACAATTTGTCGCAAGCTTTGTCTTGGCCTTCGTTTCTGAGTTTTTCAAGTTGATTTTTAACCATAAACGGTAAAAATTTTGAATCGTATATGTCTTGCAGTGGCTCTAAAACTTCCCGAATTGTTGACAGGATCTCCAAAACGCTGTTCTCTTGCCTCTCTAAGGCTTTCATTTTATTGAAAACAGTCGAAATTAAATATCTAACAAACAGAAACTGCAATTCGCTAAATTCGTAAATGAAAAATAATTTAAAGATTTGCATTCTACATGCCAAACCTGGGATCACTGCCCTAAACATGTCGAGCTGAAAATGATAAAAAAAAGAACGATAAAAAGTGCAATTTTCAGTTTAAACAAAAAATAAAAATTTCCTCCCGAGATATTGAGTTGTTTAATTTGAAGAAAATGAGTTTTGCCTAGAAAAAGTTAACCAATTCCGAGTAAATCATTCAAGAATTTGACGGTTCAAATTCATAGGGTTTGAAAATCGTTTTTAGGTAGCGAATAAAAATCTATTTTTCAATTTTTAAAAATAATAAAAACTTGCTCCCAAAATATGGGGAGGCTTAATAAGAATAAAAAGGTTTTCATAGAAAAAACGTATTCTGTTCCGGGAAAATAAAGATTTGATATGCAGGTATCGCACTGTAACTGTTGTAAAAGTTATAAAAGTGGCTTTTGGTAGAAAATGAAGATTTAACATTTTTTTTGGAATTTGATTACGGAAGTTTGATGCGAACAGCGCGACAACTAGCTTTATTTAAGAGTTTTTTGTTTGAAAAAAAGTATATTATTATTTTACAGTATTTAAAAACTTTTAGGAAGAGGA
>JAABKJ010008506.1:0-11433 GCA_011634705.1 Andricus grossulariae | reverse complement strand
AACAAACAAACAAATTAATTTAAAACCAAAAATAGTTGAATTCAACCAAAAAGGCGAATTTTCAAAAAAATAGTTGAATTTTCAAGAAAATATTAAAATTAAAAAAAAAAACAATTAAATTTTCAACCTGAAACATCAATTTTTAAGATAATAATTGAATTTTTTACAAAATAATCAAATTTTCAGCAAAATAATGGAATTTTTAGCAAAATATTTAAATTTCCAAACAAAAAAAAGGAAACTTCAACCAAAAATAGTTAATATTTCACGCAAAAAGAAACAAAAATGTTTTCAATAACACAATTAAAATTTCAAAAAAATAGTTGAATTCCGAACCAAAAAGTCAAATTTTCAATCAAATAGTTTAATTTTCAAATGAAAAGGTCAATTTTTAAGAAAAAAATTTCAACATAATAATACAATTTTTAAGAAAATATTCAAATTAAAAAATATCTGAACTAAAAAAAAATAATAAATTTTCAAACTGATAAATAAATTTTTAATATAATACTTGAATTTTCAACATAATAATTGAATTTATAACCAAAATTATGAGTTTTAGATAGAATGTATAAATTTTCAAACAAATAGTCAAATTTTCAACTGAAGAAGGTCAATTAAAAAAAATTCGAACAAAATCATTAAATTGGTAAGAAAATATTCAAATTATAATAAGAAAAATAAAATTTTGAAGGAAACAATTAAATTTTCAACCTGAAAGATCAACTTTTAATATGATACCTAAATTTTTAACAAAGTAATTAAATTTCCAGCAAAATAATGGAATTTTTAACAAAATATTTGAATTTCAACAAAAAAGAGTAAACTTTAACTTCAAACAAAAGGCCAATTTTCGAAAAAAAAATCAAATATAAATTTTCGGCTTGAAAAAATAATTGTTAACAAAATAATTACATTTTCAAATAAATAGTTGAATTTCAAATTAAAAAAATTCTATCTTCATGCAAACATTATACATTTTAATTTTTGGCAAAAAAAAATCATTCTTAACAACATAATTAAATTTGCAATAAAATAATTGTATTATCGAGAGAAAATTTAAATTTCAAACCAATTAGTTTGAAAATTCAACGAATAGTTCAAAATTCAACAAATAGTTGAATTTTTAACTGAAAAAGCTCCATTTCTTTGCCATAGATTAAAAAGTGGAATTTTCAGTAAAAAATTGGTTTCAAATTAAATAAAATAAATTTTCAAAAACATTTAAGTTTTCAACAAAAAGAAAACATTTTCAAAAAGTATTTGAAATTAAAAAAAAATTATTATTAAAAAGATCAATTTCTTTGCTATAAATTAAAAAGTGGAATTTTCAGTAAAAAAAATTGGTTTCCACAAAATAATTAAATATTCAACAACATATTATAGTTTTCAACAAAATAAAAAAAATTTCAAAAAGTAATTGAAGTAAAAAAAAAAAAATCATCTTTTTCACAAATAGTTGAATTCGTAACCAAACTGCTGAATTTTCAACGTACGAATATAAACTTTCAATTGAATAGTCAAATCTTCAAACAAAAGCTCAATTTTCGAAAAAAATTCAAATTTTCAGTTGAAAAAAGTAATTGTTAACAAAACAATTACATTTTCAAGAAAATATTCAAATTTTCAAAAAAATAATTAAAATTTCAACAAAATAATTAAATTTTTATTAAAATAATAAAAATTTCCAAACAAAAAGATTAATTTTTAATATAACATTTGAATTTCTACCCAAATAGTTAAATTTTTAGCAAAACAGTGAAATTTTTAATCAAAAGCTTGAATCTCCTACCTGAAACGATGGATTTTCCACCAAATATTTGATTTTATAAACAAAAAATCATACTTTCACAAAAAACAGTTGATATTTCACGTAAAAAAAAGAATTTTGAACAAAATAATTAAACTTGCAACTAAATTGTTGAACTTTTAACCAAAGAGACTGATTTTTAACAAAATAATTGAACTTTCATCAAACTAGTTGAATTTATTAACAAAAAGGTAAATTTTTATCAAAATACATGAATCTTCGAACAAATAGTTGAATTTTCAACTAAGGAAGATTTCTTTTAACCAGAAGTGGAAAAGTTAAATTTTCAGTAAAAAATAATAATTTTCCCCCAAAATAAAAGAATTTTCCAGAAATTTGTCAAGTTCTTAACCAGAGAAATAAATTTTCAATTGCAATTATGAATTTTCCAATAAAACGGACGAATTTACAACAAAAATTTGTCAAAAAAAGTTTTTAATAAATCTCATAATATTTGGTTCCATATTTATATTTTTAATTCAAAATTCATCTTTTCTAGTTTGAAATACACTATTTGGCTAAAATTTCATGCATTTTGTTAAAAATTTGTCTTTTTGGTAGAAAATTAATCTTCCTGGTGGAAAATTCAAACTTTTATTCGAAAATTTAACTTTCTTGTGAATTTTTTTTTTCAAATTAGTTTTTTTAACTGAAAATTTAACTATTTCATTTTTGGTTAAGTACAATCAAATATTTGATTGAAAGATTCGTCATTTTTTGTTTAATTTATTCGGTTAAATTTTTTTTTCTTCGTTGAAAATTAATTATTTTAACTGTAAATTTTGAGCGACTTTATTTTTTGTTTACAAATATCTGCTTTTGTTCGAAATTCAACTATTTAATTAAAAATTCATCTTCCATGATCAAAAATCTATTTATCTGGTTCAGGATTCTATTTTTTCATTTCTTTTAAAAAAATCTTCTTTTTGGCTTAAAAATTTTACCATGTGGTTCAAAGTTCAATTATTTTGTTAAAAATTCTTTTTAATTGCTCGAAAATTCAACTATTTGGTTGAACATAATGTTTGAAAATAATGAACTTTTAACATAAAATATTTTTTTTTATTGAAACAAAAAATTTATTTTAAAAAAATTTTGAAAACATATATTAACATTTATATTAGGTATACCGGCATATAGCGATATTTTTGTAGGTTTTTCAACATGAATTATTTTTATTCAATAGCTGAAAAATTTGCAATGATTTTTTATTAATTTTCCACTTTTAAAAAATTATTCTTTGCTTAAACAATTTTTTTCGCCTCCTAAACGTGAAAAATTATTATATTTCGGGATAAATTATACAGTGTATGTATAGTTTATAAAGAGTAATAATTGTTTAAAAAGATATTTGGTATTTTTTTAAACAAGATGCTTGACAATTATTCAAAAAAAATTTAATCGTTTAAGCACTTTTTTCTCCTGTAAATTCTTAAGAGTCACTATATTCTGATAGTAATAACACAGTTATTGAATGTTAATAATAATATTTTTTGTTAGAAACATTTTGCATTCATTTTACAATTTTTATTCGTTTTAGCATCATTCTTAAGAACTCAACCATTTTTTAACTATTGGTGAAAACCAATAATAAAATAAAATTGAATATAAAAAAAGCATTTAAATAAATGCTTTTCGTAAGTTTGAAAATTTTTGAATTAAAAATAATTTTTCTATTTTAAATGATATCACCAGAAATATTATTTTTATTCTGAAAATCATATAAAAATTATTTTTCCCAGAGATGTGATTTTTAGTGCAACTACCTTAGTGAGTTAAAAGTGATTATATTACCCAGTATTTTTGAATTGTTAATAATAATAGTTTGAAATATTGTTATTGAATAATGAAACATGTACATTTACAATTTTCAGATTCAAAGATAGGGCCTGTATGCGTTGGTAATTAACTTGGTGCGATGCAGAAAGAAGGAAGCTTAATTTTATTGGATCTTATGGCAGTGGAAAATCTACAAAATTGAGTTACAATATGCTGATTTTCATTTACAGATGTACGTAGTGTAACTTTTTGGAAACAATTTTTTGGCAAAATAAATTATTGAAAAAATTAAAAAAAACCGTAGTAGTTTCATAACACCCAATCGTTTTAATCTATTTTATGTTTTTTTTTGCGATATTTCATTTAAGAAATTTTAAAAGACTCGAACAATTTTTTATTAAAATATGAAATTTATATTAGTTGCACATTTTTTTTGATTTTATAGTTACGCAGCCTCAGGCGAAAACCCTTATTGTTTTATTCAGGTGTCCTTCTTATGTACTTTTTTCTAAGAAGGGGAAGTTAGGTCAATTTTGAACAGAACATTTTTTAACAAAATAATTGAATTTTCAAGAATATATTCAAATTAGAAAAAAAAATTTCAAGAAAATAGTTTTCCATGTAAAAATAAATGTTAATGTTATGTTAGGCGGATCTGCTTTCCGATCAGCGAATAGAAAAATGATTAATAAAGATTCCAGTTAGTCCATTTTTAAGCCAAAAATTAAAAAGCTTAGGTTTTAGTAAAAAAACTTATTTTCAAAGAAACAAATAAATTTTTCAAAAAGTAATGTAATTTTCAAAAAAAAACAATTATTTTCGTAATAAATAGTTGAATTTGTAACCAAACTGCTGAATTTTCAATCTACGAAAATGCACTTTTAATCAAATGGTCAAATATTGAAACAAAAGGTCAATTTTCGAAAAAAAAAAATTTTAATTTTCAGTATTAAAACATAAATTTCAACAAAATAATTACATTTTCAAGGAAATAGTTAAATTTTGAATAAAATATTTACATTTTCAAGAAAATGATGAAAAGTAAATGATGGAAGAGTAAGTAGGGAATTTGAGGGGAAGTCAGAGGACAGGAAGTAGATTAAATAAGTCGTTGGGAAAGATGGAAAGTCAGGAGAAATGAGAGATAAGGAAGTAAGGGAAATGAGTGGAAGTAAAAATTGCTTAGTGAGCGGAAGTGAGTGATTTGGAATTGAAGTAGGGGAAAGGGAGCGTTTCTCAAGGAAGGGGAAGTAGCTAAGAAAGAAGTTGGGGAAGGGAGAAAAAACAAAGGGTGAAATAAGGATATATGAGTAGAAACGGAAAGGGAAAGTACTGCAATGTGGCAGTTGTGGGGTAGGGAAAGTATTGGAGGGGAAGTAGGGTGCGTAAAAATTAATTATGAGAGGGGAAGTACTGGAAATGTGGAGAGGAAAAATAGGGACAGCAATGAGAAATTAAGAGAGGTTAAGTACAAAAAGTTAGCGATTGGGGACTACGGAAGTGAGGCGAAATGAACAATAAGAAAGTAAGGGAAATGATGGTAAATGACGGAAAATGAGGCGGCTTAAAGATAAGTAGAGGAAGTGAGTGGCAGTGACATTGGTTAGTGAGGGAAAGTGAGTGAAGGTCCAAAAGGGTAGTGAAGATGAGGAGTGAAAGGGAAGTGAGTGATGGAGAAGGTAGAGGAGAAAGAAACTGAAGAAGGGTGGAGAAGCTAAGGGTGAAGTGAGAATGTGGAAAGTAGGGGTGTAAAAAGAAGGAACGGTATTGTAGGGGTAGTAGGGGAGGCGAATTAGGGGGGTGAAGTAGAGAAAAGAAGCGGTTGGGAACTACGGAAGTTGGGGGAAATGAGCAATGAGAAGGTGAGGAAAGTGATGGTAAATAACGGGAAATGAGGTGCATTAAGGATAAGTAGGTGAAGTGAGTCACAGTGAGGTTAGTTAGTGAGAGCAAGTGAGAGAAGTCTAGTAGGGTAGTGAAGACGAGGAGTGAAAAAGAACTGAGTGATAGAGAAGGTAGAGAAGAAAGTGAAAGTGTGGGAGGGCAAGTAGGGTATGTGAAAATTAATTTTGAGATGCCAGATATTAGAAACGTAGGGAGGAAAAATGAGGAAAGCAATAGGAAGTTAAGGGAGTGGAATTAAAGAAAATTAGGGATTAGGAACTACGGAAGTGAGGGAAAATGAGCAATAAGAGAGTAAGGTTAGTGATGGTAAATGACGGGAAATGATGCGGATTAGGGACAACTAGAAGAAGTGAGTGACAGTGTGGTTGGTTAGTGAGGGGCAGTGAGAGAAAGTCTAGTAGGGTAGTGTAGATGAGTAGTGGAACGGAAGTGACTGATGAAGAAGGTAGATGAGGAAGAACCTTAAGAAGGGTGGAGAAGCTAAGGGTAAAGTGAGGATATGAAAGGTAGCAGTGGAAAAAAAGGAAATTAAGGAAGGTGAAGTAGAGGAAATTAGCGGTTGAGAACTAGGGAAGTGAGGGAAAATGAGCAATAAGAGAATAAGGGAAGTGATGGTAAATTACGGGAAATGAGGCGGATTAAGGAGAAGTAGAGGAAGTAAGTGGCAGTGAGGTTGGTTAGTGAAGGGGAGTGAGAGAAGGTCTAATAGGGTAGTGAAGGTAAGTAGTGGAACGGAAGTGAGTGATGAAGAAGATAGAGTAGGAAGAACTTGAAGAAGGGTGGAGAAGCTAAGTGTGAAGTGAGGATATGGAATGTAGGAAGTGAGTGATGGAGCAATTAGAGGAGGAAGAAACTGAAGAAGGCTGGAGAAGCTAAGGGTGAAGTGATGATATGGAAATTAGGGGTGGATAAAGATGGTACTGTAATGTGGAGGTAGTAAGGGAAGGAAAGTATGAGAGGAAAAGTAGGGTATGTGAAAATTAATTTGGAAAGGCGAGGTATTAGAAATGCAGGGAGGGAAAATAGGGAAAGCAGTAGGAAATTGAGGGAGGTTGAGTAGAGGAAATCAGCGGTTGGGAACTACGGAAGTAAGGGAAAATAAGCAATAAGAGACTAAGGGAAGTGATGACAAATGACGGGAAATTAGGCGGATTAGGGAGAAGTAGAGGAAGTAAGTAGCAGTGAGGTTGGTTAGTGAGGGGAAGTGAGAGAAGGTCTAGTAGGGTAGTGAAGGTGAAGAGTGGAACGAAATTGAGTGATGAAGAAGGTAGAGGAGGAAGAACCTGAAGACGGGTGGAGAAGCTAAGTCTGAAGTGAGAATATGGAATGTAGGAAGTGAGTGATAGAGAAATCAGAGGAGGAAGAAACTGAGGAAGCCTGGAGAAGCCAAGGGTGAAGTGAGGATATGAAAATTAGCTGAATAAAGATGATACTGTAATGTGACGGTAGTAAGGAAAGGAAAGTTTGAGAGGGAAAGTAGGGTATGTAAAAATTAATTAGGAGAGGCGAGGTATCATTAATGTAGGGAAGGAAAATAGGGAAAGCAACAAGTAATTAAGGGAGGTGACGTAGAGGAAATTAGTGGTTGGCAACGACGGAAGTGAGAATAAATGTGCAATGAGAAAGTAAGAGAAGTGTTAGCAAATGACGGGAAATGAGGCGGATTAAGGAGGAGTAGAGAAAGTGATTGGCAGTGAAGGTGAGCAGTGAAAAGGAAGTGAGTGATGAAGAAGGTAGGGGAGGAAGAAACATAAGAAGGGTGGAGAAGCTAAGTGTGAAGTAAGGATATGGAAGGTAGGGGTGAAAAAAGAAGGTATTGTAATGTGGCGGTTTTAAGGGAAGGAAAGTATGAGAAGGAAAGTAGGGTATGTAAAAATTAATTTGGAGAGGCGAGGTATTGGAAATGTAGGGGGGTATAGGGAAAGCAATAGGAAATTAAGTTAGGTGAAGTAGAGGAAATTAGTGGTCGGCAACAACGAAAGTGAGAAGAAATAAGCAATAAAAAAGTAAGAGAAGTGATATTAAATGACGGAAGATGATGCGCATTGAGGAGAAGTAGAGGGAGAGATTGACAGTGAGATTGAAGTAGTGAAGGGAAGTGAGAGAAGGTCTAGTAGGGTAGTAAAAGTGAGCAGTGAAAGGGAAGTGATGATGAAGAAGGTAGAAGAGGAAAAAACTTAAGAAGGGTGGAGAAGCTAACAGTGAAGTGAGGATATGGAAGATAGGGGTGGATAAAGAAGGTACTGTAATATGCCGGTAGTAAGGGAAGGAAATTATGGGAGGGAAAGTACGGTATTTAAAAATTAATTTGGAGAGGCGAGGTATCAGAAATGTAGGGAGGGAAAATAGGGAAAGCAATAGGAAATTTAGGCAGGTGAAGTAGAGGACATTAGTGGTTGGCAACGACGGAAGTGAGAAGAAATGAGGAATAAGAAAGTAAGAGAAGTGATAGTAAATGACGGGAAATGAGGCGGATTAAGGAGAAGTAGATGAAGTGAGTGGCAGTGAGGTTGGTTAGTGAAGGGAAGTGAGAGAAGGTCTAGTAGAATATTGAAGGCGAGTAGTGGAACGAAAGTGAGTGATGAGGAAGGTAGAGGAGGAAGAACCTGAAGACAGGTGGAGAAGCTAAGTGTGAAGTGAGGATATGGAATGCAGGAAGTGAGTGGTGGAGAAATTAGAGGAGGAAGAAACTGAGGAAGCCTGGAGAAGCCAAGGGTGAAGTGAGGATATGGAAATTAGGGGTGGATAAAGAAAGTACTATAATGTGGCTGACGTAAGGGGAGGAAAGTATGAGAGGGAAAGTAGGGTATGTAAAAATTAATTTGGAGAGGCGAGGCATTTGAAATGTAGGGAGGGAATATAGGGAAACCAATAGAAAATCAAGGGAGGTGAAGTAGAGGAAATTAGTGGTTGGCAACGACGGAAGTGAGAAAAAATGAGTAATAAGAAAGTAAGAGAAGTGATAGTAAATGACGGGAGATAAGGCGGATTGAAGAGAAGTAGAGGAAGAGATCGGCAGTGAGATTGAAGTAGTGAGGGGAAGTGAGAGAAGGTCTAGTAGGGTAGTGAAGGTGAGCAGTGAAAGGGAAGTGAGTGATGAAGAAGGTAGGGGAGGAAGAAACTGAAGAATAGTGGAAATTTGGGTTGGATAAAGATGGTATTGTACTATAGGTGTAGTGGTAGGCTAGGGAATGTATGTCACCGAAAGTAGGGTATGTAAAAATTAATCATGAGAGGGAAAGTATTGGAAATGTGAGAAGGTAAAATAGGGAATGTGATGGGAAATAAAGAAAGGTGAAGTAGGAGAAATAAGCTGTTGGGAACTACGGAAGTGAGGCGAAATTAGCAATAAGAAGGTAAGGGAAGTGATGGTGAGTAGCAGGAAATGAGGCACATTAAGAAGAAGTAGGGGAAGTTAGCCGCAGTGAGCCTGGTGAGTGAGAGCAAGTGAGAAAAGACCTGATATGCTAGTAGAGGTGAGTAGTGTGAGGGAAGTGAGTGATGGAGATGATGGAAGAGGAAGAAACTGTAAAAACGTGGAGAAGATAAGATGAAGTGAGGATATGGAAAGTTGGGGCAGGAGAAGATGGTACTGTAATGTAGGAATGGTAGGGAAGGGAGAGTTTGAAAGGGGAAGAAGGATAAGTGAGGGATAATTATGGTTATGAAAATTATAGAAAGTTTAAGGAGGGGAAATAGGGGAAGCGATAGAACATCAGGGGAGGTGAATTAGATACATGTTTGATAAATGGGGTGGCGTTTGAGTGGGGGGAAGTAGGTGAGGAAGAAGTTAGAGTAGGGAGGGGAAGTGAGGATATAGAAAATAGGGGATGAGATGGATGGTACTGTAATGTTACCCCTACGGGTTGGTCCGGTCATAACTGGGCTGCATCACTGATGGCGAGGCAAGCCGTGTTCGCACACCGCACCGGTATACGTCTTACATAAGCCGACTGTTACCACTGAGAGTGAACAGCACCACAGGAGCGAGACGGTGGTTCCACACCACACTTTATAGCATTCTTATCCTAATGAGAAGGTGATAATTTTATGTAAAATTTGACTTCGTCGGTTTCCATCAAATCTCCACGTGTTGAGACGTGTTCGTTAAGTATATTTAAATTAATTATATTGAATAGAAAATTTATTTATAGAGTTCTATTTCAGATAAGGTACAATATTTTTTAAATGGCTCATTTTGGCACTACATTTGTTTATATATTGTTGCACAAAAAGTTAGATTGAAAAATCGAAAAATTTGAGGACCCTAAATATTTATATTGAAATTTTTTCAATAATAAACAGTGAAATAAAAACTAAAAAATCAGCGATTTTTATAAATAAATATGCATAGACAGTAGGTATCAAATTCTAAGTAAGAAGTTAGTGTTATTAATTATTTTAATTATTATTTAATGATTAAATTATCTGTTGCAATAATTTTGCAAATCCATTTCAAAATTCTAGTTTTTCATAAAAAAAAATAATTGGTAGGTATTTAAACTGAAAATTACATACTATTTGGAATATTTCGTCCAAGTTTCTTTACTCTAACATATAATAGGATATTAGTTAATTAAGAATAAAGAAATTATTATTACAATCTTATTTTTTCCCAAACTATTCTTAATCGTTCTCATAATACCTTAATTAATTTTAATTATTTTCTTGTACTATATTAGAAACAATTAACAAAAGTAGATTTGAAAAATAACATTTTGAACATTCAATTTATTTATATATTTAAACATTTGAAAAATGTACAAACATTGAAAATTTTTTCAACAAAATGTAGATTTTTCAACATTTTGAAATAAAGTTTTGAAGTTGTTCAAGGATTTTAAGAGGTTTCTATATATTACAAAAATTTTCTTAAGATTCCTCGGAAAGTTTCAAATGATTTCTCATTTAAAAAAATAATAATTCCAGGAGAATATTTAAAATAGATTTCAAAGCAATTTTTGATTCATGAATAACAATTGAAGAATTGTGAATTTGTAAGAATCCATAATTAAAATAATTGTACTTCTAATTTAAAAATTGTTCAGATTGAAAAAATCAAAACTTTCAATTTTTAATGCCTCTAACTCAAAATTACTTGAAACGATATAATTTTAAAAACCTCTAAATTCTTTGATTCATTCGTCAATTTAGAGTAATAAAAATGTTAGCGCAGATTTACATATTTTTCCAAGTCTGAATTGCACATTTTTTAATAGTTTAACAATTATTTATTTATTTTTCGTTTAAATTAAAGAAAAATAGGCTTTAGGGTCCTTCTAGGTGACAAATAAATAAACAATTTGATTTTACTTCTCATAAATAAATGATTTCTTTTAAATTCAAAGGAAGAAATACCTTGTTCCACAAATGTAAATTTTGAGTAACTACACAATTGTGCGCACTACGTACCTACTAATTATCCTTTTTCAAAAAAAAGTACTACTTGGAACTAATTTGTTCAAAAATTATTTTTTTTCCTAATTCATCATTGTTGTTGAAAAATATTTTATTCCAAAATTCAACTATTTTGTTAACATTTTTTAAAATTATTTTTTCAACTGAAAATCTAACTGTTTCATGTTTGGTTGAAAATTTATCTTCTTCAGTTGAAAATTCAACTATTTCGTTGAAAATTCATGTACTTGATGAAAATTTATTCTTTTTTGGTAGAAAATTAATTTTTTTGGTTCAAAATTAGTTTTTTTTCATTGAAAATTAAATTTTTAACTACAAATTTAGCTACATCATGTTTGTTTAAACTTTCTTTTTTTTTAGTTGAAAAATAAAGGTTATATTTGTTTAAAAATTTCTGTATATTGTTGAAACCTGGTGACCAATTCAACTTTTTAGTTTTAAATTCAAATACAAGGTTAAAAATTCAATTAAAAATTAAAATATTTGGTTGAAAATTCATGTATTTTGTTGAAGATTATCTT
>JAABKJ010008505.1:0-11433 GCA_011634705.1 Andricus grossulariae | reverse complement strand
TCATCCTTGAAATAACTATATGACGCAGTAGAAATTGCCAGGACAAAGCAAATTATAACCTTGAAAGTATTTACGCGGAAAAATTCTTGAGATAAGAAATAACCTTGAAACTGTTGTTACTTGCATTTCGGCTGGCAGAATTGCGCGATATTATTTGATGACGTCATCAGGACACATGGAGAATGTTCTAGATGTTGGTAAAGTAGGTCCAGTACCCCTTCTATATCAATGTATGTAAGGTAGGAATGCATGATGACGTCATCAGGACCCATCGAAAATGTTCCAGAAGCTTAGCACAGACATGAACCACTTTTCTAGAAAAAGTTAGCACGGACACGAACCACTACAGCTAGAATCTTCTCGATGTCGGTAAGGTAGGAATCTATATCCAGAACTGGCACTATACATCTACTATTTTCGACCGAATTTGGACTTTCCACCAAAATACTTAAATTCTAAAGAAGATACATAAATTTTTTACCAAATAGGGGAATTTTCAGACCGAAAATATTAATTTTTCACAAAAAAGTTAATTTTCAACCAAATAGTTGAATTTTATACGATTTTCAAACCAAAAAGACGAACTTTCGGCAAAAGAGTTAAATTTTTAACAAAACAGTAAATTTTCTAGCAAATATTTGAACTTTCTATCATTTTCAAACCAAAAACACGAATTTTCAACAACAAAAATTTAATTTCTGACAAAAAAAATTTATTTTCGACTAAATTTGGACTTTCTTTCAAAATACTTAAATTTTGAAGAAAATACATATTTTTTTAACCAAATAGTGGAATTTCCATACCGCAAATATTAATTTTCCACAAAAAAGTTAATCTTTAACCAAATAGTTGAATTTTCTATGCTTTTCAAACCAAAAAGACAACTTTTCACCAAAAAAGTTAAATTAAAAAAAAAGTAAATTCGCTACCAAATAGTTGAATTTTGTAGCAATTTCAAACCAAAAACACGAATTTTTAACAAAATAGTTTCATTTTCAACAAAAAAGTAAATTTTTAACCAAATAGTTAAATTTTCTAGCATTTAAAAAAAAGACGAATCTTCAGCAAAAGAGTTAAATGTTGAACAAAAAAGTAAATTTTCTACCAAATAGTTGAATTTTCTATAATTTTCAAACCAAAAACACGAATTTACATTTTTTATTTACAAAGAATTTGGAACCGAAATTGATGAATTCTCAACGAAAAATATAATAATTGATAGTATTTTACCAAATAGGATTTTAATTCGAAATCAATCACAGCTGAATTCAACCAAAAAAGACGAATTTTAAATAAAATAGCTGAACTTTCTTAATAGGAGATAATATACAAGAAAGACAAAGTCACTTGAAAATAACTGAAATTGAAGTTCCAAGTTACTGCAAAAATCGTAACTAAGTTACGTTACAAGTTAATTTTTAAAAAAGTAACCTACTACGAAATTTAAGTACAAATGAATCAATAATAAAATTAATAACATTATAAGATACAAGTCCTTAAACAGGTTAATTAAACCAATAATAAAATAATATATTTTTTAACATATTAAGCCATTTTTAATATATATTAGATAAATTTATAAGTAACTCCAACTAAACTAAAGGAACGTTTTAATACGAAAGTATCCAGCCAAGCATTAAACCGAAATCTCCTTTTCAGCCCAGTTTCGGGGGTTACCTGCAAATATTGTTCATAAATCGGAAGTATCGAAACGCAAACATTTAGGGCCGCCTGAACCCTTTAAAATTAGAATGCATAATATTGCGCAATGTACTCGACTGATTAGTTGCGCACTACGGCCCTTTCGAGGTGAGAGTCGAATTAATTTTAAATTCATTATTAAAATTGTTTGACGTATTCTACTCACTAATAGAGCGAAAAAAAACTACTGAGGTTATCAGCAGAGTTAGAATGGTGGTCCTCATCTTCAGAAAGTACAGGGTCCAATTTGTTGAAGAATTTCTTGAAGGTTGAAACTGATAACTAGAGAAATAATCTCCGCGTTTGCCGGTTTATATACTGAAGCCGTTATCTTTTTTTTCTTTCTAAATCTTCGTGAATACAGATAACCGACGGAGACTAAAGTATATCAAATTATAATTGCTGGCCTACATTTTTTTTATGTGTGTGGAATATCGCGTAATATTTAAGCCTTCTGTTATTTGACAATATTGTGTGCACTGTTAGAAAATTCTTGAAATAACAAAAAAATATACTTGGTCGCGTTACAAAGGAAAGCTTAAGTCTATTTGATTTGTACCATCTAGCATAATTATGCGTATATAATAAAGTAAAAAAATTAATTAAAAATGATTTTTAATTCGTAACTCCATCTAAACTGAAAAAGACGTTACAAATTTTCCGTTATTGTCTTAAATTTAAAAATTCAAATTTAAAGAAATTATTTAAGTCTTAATGCCTTATTTAAAATTTTTATATGTTTATGGAATTTCGCAATAAAATATTTTTCAATTTCAACTCATACTTTTTTTCAATCTTTAACTAAAAATACGACAATTTAAAAATATCACATTAAAAATTTGAAAAAATACAAAAAAAAATGGGATATGATTCCAATGTTTGAAACTGCGCAACTTTACGTTTTTCATTTATAAATTGATTTTTTTAAAGTTATAATTGGAATATTCAATATTTTGCAAAATGTATGTATTTTGCTGAAAATATATCTTTCTGGGTATAAAATTAATCTCCTTTTTTAAAAATTCTTTTTTTTTGGCTGTGGATTCAACTATTTTGTTATAAATAATTTTGTTGGTTCAATTAAACTGGTAGAATTTTTTTTTAATTAATTTTTTAAACTGAAAATGTAACTAATCCGTCTATCGTTGAAATTTTTTGTTCTTTGAAAATTCAACTGTTTGGTTGAAAATTCAATTAGTTTGGTAGAAAATTCGACTATCTGGTTAAAAATAATATTATTGATTTGAAAAATTAACTACCTAGTAGAAAATTCAGTTTTTTGTTGAAAATTCATAGTGTCGAATGGAAAATTTAACAATTTTGTGGAAAATTAATGTATTTTATACAAAATTCGTCTTTTTCAACTGAAACTTAATCTAATTTTTCAAAAAATCATTATTTTGGTTAAAGATTCAACTATTTTGTTGAAAATTCGTGTTTTTTAGTTAATTTCAACCAGTTGAAAATTCGTTTCTTTTTGTTAAAAATTAATTTTCTAAGCTAAAAGTGTATCTATTTAATTCTTAAGATGAATCTTTTATTTTTTTGGTTGAAAATTCAACTATTAAAACTACTTAAAACGAAAAATGAAATAGATGCACTTTTAGTTTAAAAAATTAATTTTCAACAAAAAGAAACGAATTTTCAACTCGTAGAATTCAACTAAAAAAGAACACGAAGTTTCAAAAAAAAAAAGATGAATCCTTAACCAAACAAACAGTCCAACTTTCTACCAACATAATTGAATCTTCAAGCAAATAGTTGAATTTTCAAATAGAAAAAATAAATTTTCAATTAAAAATGTGAACTGTTAGCCAATAATAGAATAGTTCTTTTTTCAGTTTAAAAGACTGGTTCAATTGTTTACTCTAATGATGAATCTTCAACGAAAAAGACGATTTTTTAGTTGATCAGATCAATAATCTACTAAAATAAACTAAAGTTCTTCTGCATCAAAAGCTCAAATTCTAAAATGTGTAGTTTTAAATTTCTTAATTTTTGAGATTTTCAATTTCAAACTTCAGAATGCTGTAGTTTTAAATTTGAATATCAAAAATGTCAGGGGAATTGCATAATATCATATTTGAAGCCTTAATAGTCAGTTTTAAAAATCGAAATTGTTTGTTTTCAATTTAATAATTTTAGACTCAGGCCGTTGAAATTGTTTGGTTTAAATTTTGAAAATAGAACATTAGAAAATCTCTCTAGAATAAATTCGAAACAATGAAAACTTGAAACGAAAATTTCTGGCACTCAAGCTATAAATATGAGAGGGTTCTAGAACTCGGCATTGCAAATTAAATTCTTTTTTATTTGAAAATTGTCCAAAATATTGAATATTCCACACTTAACTGAAAAAAACTATTCATAAATACTGGTACATGCGTGTACCAAAAATTATCAAATATTTGTTCAGGGTCCATTATCAACCGCGAACACACCACTGATGAAAAAATATTGATGACGCCCTACGAATAGGCCTTAATTTGCTCTAATTAGTCTTCACTAATTACCGAACCTAATTAGGAGCAATGTCAGATTTAGTCGACAAGGATCTATTTTTAAGAAGAAGATTCCACCAAAAATAAATCTTTGAAATTTGTTATACATGCGTGTCTTTAATTAGGCAATAGTTGTGACGTTCGAGACTTTCAAGGCTGATGTTTTTGTGTTTCTTACAAGTTTAAGGTAAATTAAAATTATTTTAGTGATTAACGGTAATTCTATCATTAATTAATTTAAAAATAGAACCTTATCTTTCAGTTCTCACACAGTTGAGATTCGTATGAGGATACTCGTCTGGTGTGCTACACAAGACAAACAAGGCCAGGATCATCATAGGCGTACGTGAAGCTCATGGAGGATTGGCACTGTAGAGAACATATTATCCAAATATTTAAGGGTAATTAATTATGAAAGACGCATACAGAAAATTTGTATGAAAGGCAATTATACTTAATAAGGCGCTGAATTCCACTCTATTTATATTTTTCAATCATTGTGTTCACATTCAGAATAAATCTGAAAGCACGTGGACAATTGTCCGCGACTGCTTATTAATAACTATCACCATATTCAGCAGAAACCCTTGGTACAGGGATGCTCTATCCGCAACCCGAGGACGCGTTCGTCCATTTTTTTAAAAATGATTTCATAAGTTAAATACGAGAGTGAGTAGCCCCTCGGTGGATTTTTATCTCTGAAGAATGACTAATTCTAGTACCGTTTTCGGTTATTTCTTCATTTTTTTACGGCTAATTGTAGCCAATTCCTGCTTTAATTGAATTGTATATAATCTTGGCGAAAATTGGGTCTCCGAAACCTGCATTAACTGTTCGAA
Organism: Andricus grossulariae; assembly: GCA_011634705.1. Classification (NCBI taxonomy): domain Eukaryota; kingdom Metazoa; phylum Arthropoda; class Insecta; order Hymenoptera; family Cynipidae; genus Andricus; species Andricus grossulariae. The sequence continues at coordinate 6,392 of JAABKJ010008505.1, read as the reverse complement.
ATATATTCCAACCCTATCCTGAATATATCGCCTTGCCTTTTCCGTCATCTTTCTTCTGATCAACATTACAAGATAATTTGCTTCTTTAGGCTCTAGTTCCATAGCGTCAGCTCTACAATATTCTATAAAAATTGTTACTGACATCTTTTCGCCAGTAAATTCGGGAATTATATCGGAGCTAATTTCAATTACTCTGTGGTTCTTTTCTGGGTAGTAAAATCAGGTTTATGAAACGCTCGCGAATTATTATTAGTGGAGATTGTGGTCCTCGCGGTTACTGTTCGTGCCATTTCTGTTGTTTTGGAATTATTTGCTGACCCTATCGTTTCTTTTAACGTACCTGATTCTAACGAGTGGATTCCTCGTTGACTGGATATGATGACACAGGGATATTTTCCTTCGAAGCAAAGCTCCAGCCCTTTGTTTTTGTTGTCGTTGTAATTGATTCTTGGTAAATCCTTTCCGAAATATCCAATTATGTTGTCCTTGATATTTATCCTTGGTAGTTTCCTTTTCATTAATTGAAAAATTTTTGGTCAATAGAATAATTTGCCCTTTCGTTTTATTTTGACCTGTTGATAATGGAGAAGTAACAATCTGCAACAGACTCTCATTATTTACCTTGATGCTTGTTGCCACAGAGAGAAACCGCAGCAGTCAAAATTCCTCTGCTAGGATCCTTCAGTTGTACAATAAATTATTATTTTATCCCAACTGCGTTCAAAGACCTTCTTATATAGATATATACTCGGCAGAATTCTCTCCAGGTGATAACCAAGCAGTTTTCTCAGATTGAAATTTCAATACAAAGACCCAAAATAGCTGCAATTCCACGATTGAAATCAAAAAGTCGAATCGAGATTATCATTGTTAGTTCACAATAATGATTGGTCGAGAGAACATCGGGGCAATCAAAAATTCTGGCCAAAAGACCCAGATTAATGGAAAGGTGTACACAAAAGAAGGAAGGAGGCAATAAAAGTGAGGAGAGTGGAGCAAAGGGCTATGGGCCGATTACTTCTCCACAAAAGTATCCTCAGTCGCTGTTGAATCTGTCCAACCATAAGGTGGGTTTCTTAGCCCACTTGAAGGATTCTGTGCACATTGATGGCATGATTTCTGACAATTAGCTGTCATATTGGCAGTGGAACTGCACATACGACCAGTTCCGATCGGGATCCCTATAAGTGTACCCCTCGGAGGTTTATCTAACAGTCTCGACGGAACTGGCCATGCCTAGACTTTGTCCGGTGTGGGAATAAAAAAGAAAACTCTATTACACTTGCAGAGGAGAAACATTCCGAATACTGCCCTTGACGGTATGTAGGCAGCGCAGAGGAGGTGGCTAACGTGATGGGGCGGGTGCTCCAGGCCGCATTGTCCTCAGTAGCGTGACGAAGTCAGGCAACCGGCTCGTCGTCCTTCGTTATCCTGGCGATTTATGACTGGTTATCGCTGTCTTTTTGAGGGTTTTCTGGATAAGGGTACCTCCCTAAATAACGAGCATCTCATCATTCCCGGTTGATGATCTATCCGAGGCTTATCTTCCTTTGTGGCGCGGAGGTAGCACAGTGGCATGCTTTCGCATTCCGCAGCTATATGCCCCTCTTAGCCACATCTCCAACATAATTTGGACCTATCTGGACTAGTGCATGTTGTTACCAAGTGGGCAAAATCCTGACAGCGGTAACATCTAATTACCTACGTTTTTTGCTGACTCTACAGGACATCCAACCCACTTTTAGGTGTCCTGTTCGAAGGAGTCTCAGCACCAGCTCTTCATTAAGCTCTACATAGGCCATAAAGTGAGTCTCAAAAGCCCTCTTCGTGATGTTCTTCTTGATAGTTTTCGCATCTATTTGACGAAAGTGTTTCCGAACGGCCTTGGTCACCTCCTCAACGTCTGATGTTGTGTTGAGATCCAGGACCTCGACCTCCGTGCGTGGAACAAACTCGCGCACAGACATCCCGACACCGACTGCCAGTAGGCACTCCTTCCTCATCCTTCTTGGGTTCGTCGCTATAGCAGCACGGGTCCTCGGCTTTTGCTCCTTGGTTTCGAAAGACTTGCCTCAACGGTACTCAGAGTGGGTGTCCTCTCTCGCTTCCCAGAATAGGAAGTGGGAGTTTGCATTGTTTCTTCCGTCTGAGTGTCGCTTTGATTTATGTTTTTCTTTGCCTTGGCCTTCTTCTCACAGTCATTTACGTTTCTTTTCAGCGGTCAATATAGCTAGATATGGCATGAAATTAAAATAAATGTCGGCGAAATTTATGTCCACTACCCACCTTCCTCGTCATTTGTTCCGCTTCTTCTAGACCCAGCCTGATTGGCAAGAACATGTTTTTCTTATTTTTACAGTAATCCGTCATCTTTTTTATTACGCCCTTCAAATCAACAATGAGCTCTCGGGCCTCTTTCAGGTTTTGTTCCACCTTGACTATGTCATGATTAGAATCAGTCTGTTGACTCACGTCAACCTCTTCAGCCACATCCAAAGGACCTCCTAACTCCTAACATGCACTCTTCTTCAAGTATGTTTAGCCCTCCTCGAAATTCTCGGGACCAGTGCCGGCCACCTGGGCTTGAAACCGATCGGAACCGGCGAAGAGATTGTTGCTCTCTTGGGGTACTTTGTTTTTTGCATACTTCCTCATGGCTGGTGTGTTTGTCAGGGATCCTTTCCCTAGCTGGTTTTTGTCCCCCTGGGTATTTGATTTTCCCGGTACCACCTATATCTGGGAGGCGTTCCCCTATCCGAAACCTGGGGAGGCGCCTGATGGGGAATAGGAACCCCAAACGGGACGACAGAGTACAGTAAAGGCTGCAGGGATGATAAAAAATCCCTGCATATCTTATGTCAGTGCTCGGCATGAGCTACGCTCAGACAACAAACCTTTTGGGACCATTTCAAGTAACCCAAGGAAATTACAACGCGATCAATGCTCAAAATCCTGGGCTTCACCAAAAGGTCTGGCATCAATTACTGAGAGCAATCACTTAACGGAGATTTTAAGCTTCTAACTATTTACCCTACTATTTACAATTAGGACACGCCCCTAGACCAATCAGGAGAATTCACATCCTCTCTCTTACTAACTACTACTACGGGTTGCTCTTTATGATTTTTTAATGATACTGTGAGGATAAGGATATAAAACGGAGTCTTGGAAAACAGGCTGGCGATTATTTTAAGTTTTAAATTTTGTTGGCTGTTTCAGTTGAAGGGTTCTGAGACTGAATTCTTTAAATGTGCTAGGAGTAGTTCTTGGGAATTGTTGAATATTACGGTTGCAAGTTTTTCGAAGTGATTGTTTTTAATTGGAAAGCTGGACGGCTGTTTTAGTTGAAGGCTAGGTGGTTTGGATAAATGTTGCAGTTGGTTTTTGGGTTTGTTGATTATTACAATGGGGTTGTAGATATAATTTAGTCTTTTTAAGGTGACTGGTATGATTATTTTTATTTTTCTATTTTTTGGTCGCGTTTTGAACATCTCGAAAAAATCACTAACTGTCTATATTCTTAATTAGAGGTAGGTGTGAGTTCTATTTGCTTTTGGGCAAATAATTTCATTATTTGTAGTAGGTAAAGCATTCATCAGACCTATGATATACGTTTTCTTGTATTTATACCCTTCTTTTTTTTAGGGGTAGTATTTTAGTGTTCCGGTTGATTTTGTAAAATCATTTTCGGGTGTTTTTGAGGGCGCAAAATTACGACAAAATTCAGATGTGGTTATATTTAAGACAATTGCTTATTTTATTTTGAGTACAGTTTTCAGGTGATAGTGGTTGTTTTTTTAAAATCAATTTCTGAAGTTTCGAAAAGCTCAAAAAAGGCTAAAAATGTTAGTGTACAAAATCTTAAATTCCGCTGTAAAGGTACTAGAGCAAAAAACCTTTAAATTATTAGAGATAGAACATCATTTTTTGTTAATTTTACGGGCAACATATCCGAAATATTTGAACAAATTGTTTTAATAAAAACTGTTAAATCAATTTACAAACTAAATTTTTGCCACCACAATGTGCGGCAGAATTTCAGATAATTTTTAAGCCAATAAAAACTGTTTTGACCAAAGTGGTTATACCCTGCTACTCTTCAAGTGACATTCAGAGTGTTTGGATACATTTTCCGATACTAAAAATAAGTGAGATTTCCGTACAAAAAAGAAGTTCGCTGTCATATTCACCGTTCAAAATTAAATAATTTAATTGTCACTAGAAATGTCGTAAAATGTTGAAATTACCTAAACAAGGTTTATAGATATATGCTAAAATTCAGGAATTCTGATATTATGTGTATAATGAATGACTAAATTAATAACTTGAGATCATCTGTTTTGTTGTAAGTTATCCGTCATTATGGGTTCAATATTCAACTATTTTTGTGGGAAATTCAACTGCCTGGTTGAAAATACAACTCCTTTGGTTGAAAATTCCAGAACTTGGTTAAAAGTTGATGTAGTTTGTTAAAAATGTATTTTTTCTGCTTAAAATTAATTTTTTAACTGAAAATTTCACTATTTTATTTTTGGTTCAAAATTGATTTCGTTGAATTGAAAATTCAACTATGTAATTGAAAATTGATTCATTTTGTTGAAAATTCAGTTTTTTGGTTGAAAACATAACTATTTGATTAAAAATTCATCTGTTTTGTTAAATATTATTCGCTTTGTAGACTGATTGCTTGACTGATTGACTGAAGTGGTTGAAAGTTAAACTAACTTTTTGAGAATAATTATTTTTTAGTTTAAAATTCAAAAATTGACCTTTTAAGTTTAAATTCAACTAATTGGTTAAAAGTTCAACTATTTTTAGAAAAAATTGAACCCTTATTATTTTTTTATCTGATTAATTTAAACAAATAAATCAAAATGCAATGAGTTTTAATAAAATTTGGACCATGAATAAGCGCCGAACACATATTACTTTATCGACAATATCTTTATCTTACAATTAGCGTCCGAAAATGAACTACCGTAGTCTGCTAAGATTTTCACATTAATAGAAAAAAAATTATTTAAAAATTTTTTTATTGTTTCATCAATGAAAATGGATTATCGTTGATTTTCAAGTTATTAATTTTGCACTTTAGATTACAATGGTGAAATTTTAAAAATCATTATGCTCTATTTGAAAATTATTAATGTTCAACCTATTAGTTTTAACACCTTGATTCAAAAATGCTTCTACTCATAAACAAAGCTTGGACTTGTTTAATATTAAAAGCCTTAAGTTTGAATTCATTAATTTTGAAAGTTTACGATTAGAAAGGATATAAGTTTTAAAGCTTTCACTACTATTTTTTAACTCCCTAAGTCGCTATTGATTAATCAAATATGATCGTCGAACGTTCATTTACGAAACAATCCATCCGTCTCAGAAACGCGAAAAATTATATCAAATATATTACTGTTATATTCCCAAATCCAAAAAAAATCTCCTAAGTGGTTTTTCACTTTTTTATTTTCTTTCAGTTCAGGGACCATACACTGAGAGACCTTCTATTTGAATAAATGATACAAATGACTCAAAGTTTATTATGCTTGTGTAACAAAATACGGAAAAATGTTGAACTATCCGAGTTATTCATATTAAAGTACTGAAATTTGATATTGTCATAATAGTCTTTAATAAGTTTCAGTAGAAAAATTAGTATTTTGAATACGAAATGTTATGAATCTGTATTTTAAAGATTAATCGTACTAAAAAGAGATATGGTGCTTACTAGTTTGCCTAAAAATAATTTCAGTGAGCAAGAAAGGGAATATTATAATCTGTCAAACTTATTTGAAAAATTCACATTATGAATATGAACATGCCAGAAACCTGCGACCCATTATAGAAATTAAAACTCAAGTCTCGATTTTTCGTATAGAGCTGTTTCATTATGTTCCGAGTGTGTCCGAGCAATCACGATTTTTATCGAACGCGTGTGTGCCACTGCTCGAGTGTACGTGTACCGGCATATGCCGGCAGTATCTTTTATAATTTTTTAGTCACTTTCCTTCGCGCGTTAATTGTGCAATTAAATTGTGAATTGAAAAGTACACAGATGGAACATAATCTTCAACCATATACATAAGTAAAAACAAAACGCGTGTAATTATGCATACAATAATATACCTGTATATACTTTTATGAGGTTAAGTTACCACCGAAATGAACTTAAATAATGTAGCTGATTGATGGTTAAAAAAAAACTCGAAAAATAATTATTTACTTTTAAAATGTTTCGTCTCTAATTATTTCATGTTTTCATAGTTCCTAAGATACAGAGGTGTTTCACATCGTTATTTACAGGGGGATGGCTCTCCTATAAAGGCCTGTAGAATAAATGTGTGATGAGATTTGAAAGCGGCCGAGTGGCGGCGCTGGCTGTACTTCTAGGC
>JAABKJ010008504.1:0-11433 GCA_011634705.1 Andricus grossulariae | reverse complement strand
ACGCGAATTTATCGATTTTCAGCTAATCAGCTGACTTATATTTGCTCTCTATAAGTGTGTTCTTATATTGGCCGGCGCGGTGATGGTTTGAACCGTCTCAGTATATTACAATTTTGTAATTAATAATTTGTTGTGCGCAAATTTAATTGTTCTTGTTATTAAGAACCACCAAAAACGAATTGTAGAGAATCTTTTAATAAACTAAATAAGATGCTAATAATGTAGATTTAATAATAATTACAATTTTTACCTAAAGCGACAGAAAAAACACAAAACATTAAATAACTAATATTTATTATTTATTCATTATTATTTATTATGTATAACTCTAATATATCCTCAATATATAAATTTCATTTACTAACATTTTTTTCAGTTTATTAAAAATTATATGTTCTAGGGCGGCTATTGTCTTGAGTCTTTAGCTGAAGGAGCTGCTTTAACTTTGCGCACTCTTCTAGGTGATCCATGTCCAAATCTTAATCCGTTGGAAGATCCATGTGAAAGGTTCGTAAGCATATATTTTTGTTGCCTTACTACACTTTCAGTTACTATTTATACATATATTCATCCAAAATATAAACTTTCTTTACCATATTTCTATCATAGTCGTAATCATGCTTAGCTTAAGTTTCTTCTTTTGAGTTTTGTCACGTCTCTACACTTTCTACATTATTTGTATTATTATAACCAACGGCTGACATTTATTTGAGCATACATTATGTTAATTACTGTTTGATTTAATACCTGTCGACTTTCCATTAAACGTAAAAAGTGCCGGGTAAGATGGTGTGAATTAAATAGGATTAAAACGTTTCTATCCGAATAAATGTCGTTTTTGAAAATGAATGAAATGGAATTAAAGTATACTAAAAAGAACGATAACTTGTAAGCAAATTATATGGTTTTTGAGGTTCAGTTCAATTGTTTTTTAATTTATTACAGTATTTTTTTTAATTTTACCGAGTTTCACTCTCAACATTTTTTGACAGGTTATGGAGCCTGTCTGAATATTCTGTCACCATACGTCTAGTAACTTCAACTTTCTACGAGATTCAGTGAAATTGATTTGCTTCTTATCTCCTCTCATCGAATGGAATAAAATTGACTTCAAGATTCAGGGTAGCTTCACGGCATTAAACTGGATGAACTTGACTTCAATTTCTACGCTCTTCAGAGGAATTAAAAAGTTTTGAATTTTTACACAGCTCATCACGGGATTAAACAGGATTGAAATGAAACGCAATGTTTGAATTGAAAATTTGTTGAAACATAAGCGGCAGATAACGGCATTGTTTTGTATTATAAGCGTTATGAATTTAACCATATTTGAACTCGTTTTAATTCTCTTTAGTCCACACCTACTTACCGGGTGGCTTGCAAAAGCAAGAATTTAGTTGCATTTTCCTCAAGAATCTTGTCATAAAATTGTATAGCCATTTGCTTTGCCCGAAAAAATTAATCCCAATAACGGGAGATCGCCAATTGTGAATTTTAGTTTCAGTTCATAATTTTTTTAATTAAAGCTCATTAGCTGAGTATTAATTTTCCAAAGAAGTAGTGTGCGCATTTGCCGTTTTCGAGAAAATCGAGTTTGTAATATACGCCACACACCACATCGACGCCTGAGTGGAATAAGATGTTCGTTCCGAATCTACTTGCAGAAGGTGTAGGTTCGAAGTTTCTTTGAAGAAGGTGTTGGATCCGAATCTGCTTGAAAAAAATGTTGATTCAGAGTTCGTTTAAAGAAGGTGTTGGTTTCCTCTCTACTCAAAAAAGGTGTTGGTGCGGAGCTTGTTCGAAAAAGGCGTTCTTTCGGCAAATTATTTTATTTTTTAAATTTTATAGTGGTACCACTGATGCAGTGTTACACAATTAAATTTCTTTGAAATTATTTACTGTAACACTCCTCAAAACAATAGCTCCCAACTATACTAAAACAAGCCCACTACATCGCTTTTATTTTAATTATGGATGTTAACCATTCGTGCTCTTTTAATTTTTAGTTCATTTGAATTTTCGCGCGTCAGCCGCGACCTTCGATAAATCGATAGATCGATTAGTTGCCACTCGCGCCGCAGCGCTAATCTCAGACGGTTAAGGATTTCGCTCGCAGCGAGCTCCTAGTCAGTAGCGATCCAGTCACCACCCAATAAAGGTGACGCTCCGACTTGAGTCCATAATTTCGGTTGTTTTTTATAAGTAAACGAGAGATTCGCGCTCAGCTAGTATTCACGAGCTATCTGCTGTGTAATGATACTGGGTTACTACAGAATAAATTGCTAGTGGTGGTGAAGCACGTAAACCTACCCTCGACCTAATAATTTCAAAACCCTAAGGGCGACTTATTAATTTTCGAAACCCTAACCTCGACATATTATATTAAAAAAATTAAAAAACAAGAATAAACCCGACTTATCGACTCGACCCAGTGGATGAAAGTGAAGAAAAAACTAGAATCAACTGTAAATTGGGAAGAAGGGAGCCCCAGAATTTTTGAGAAATTATCTACGCCTATAGCCAACTTGGCAATAATTTTTTTCTTCGCTGATAGAGTTATTCCATAACGGTAAGTTATGGTCAAGAGGATCTGGAATTTTTCCTCTTCACTTCTCAACTCTTTGTCAAGAGAATCTGGGATTTTTCACAACTCTCTCGGTCCTCTGTTAAGAGGATCTCGGATTTCTTCTTTTATTGCTCGGTCCTTTCTGAAGAGGACCTGGGATTTTCCTCTCACTTCTCGGTCCTCTGTCAAGAGGATCAGAGATTTTTCATCACTCTCTCATTCTTCTGTCAACAGGACCTGGATTTTCCTCTTAATTCTCGGTCCTCTGTCAAGAAGATCTGGGATTTTTTCATTACCCTCTTGGTCCTCTGTCAAGGTGATCTGAGATTTGCCATTGCTCTCTCTCGGTTCTCTGTCAAGAGGATCTGGGAGCCTAGCTGCCTCCATGCCTCTTGATCAACACAAAAGATCAGGGATCTTTCCAGCCATCATGCCGGAAAGGTTGACCACCATGGAATGTCTTTTTCACTTCAGATGGACCAGCACCGAGTTAATCGGCCGAGCCAGCATTAACGCTGGACAGAACGGAGATCGCCGAATCAGAGACAAAGGACTTCCTTAGCTTCAGAAGGCGGCCGAACGCACCGGCCAGGCCATCCCTCAGGAAGAGGTAATCGAGGAGTTCAACCTACTGCAACAGCTTGGTCAGACCCTATCAGGCCTGGGGATTTATTCTTTACTGGCAGATCTTTCCAACTTGGAGAAAGAGGCGCTCATTCCCCTCAAGACAGTGTTGCAGGACCTAGGCGTCGATCTTCGGCCCGAGGAGATGTCCCCATCGCCTTCCGAATTACGCAGCCCATATGCGTGGACTCCAGGAATTACGGCCTAAGGGGAGGAGGACTTATTGGAGTTGCGTGCTTCTCCTATCGAGCTTTAGTGCCACAAGCCCATCGAACTGTCGCCACCAAAGCTGGTGTATTTCCTGTCGGTCATACCTAAGCCTCCTCCTAGGACTACTCTGAGGGGAATCCCCAACCTTCCTCCAATGAGTGCCGAGTCTACAAGCAAGTGGATACACAAGACCGGGGTAAATCTACCTCTTGCCGAGAAGTCGAGGACTTAACCGTCACCCCTGCGATCCCCTCGTAAGCAGCAGGCTCTGGCCCAAATATACCGACGATCTCCCCCACTGGCCGTTGTGTCGAGAAAGGCTAGTAGATTTACTTGTGAGCTTAGTTTTAAATTACTAGGGTTGATTATATAATTATTTTATTAAACTGTGCTATCAAGAAAATACTAGCAGTGGACTGTAGGTAACATAAAAATTATAACTTTTTTACATATATTCTACAAATATTCTATGTAATAGGTATAGAATACACAAGGTGTATCTTCAATTTTTTCTTGAAGCAGTAATCCACGGGATTTTTAAATTTGAGTGGTCTATCTCGTAAGTAGCCACTTTTGAACTAGTTATGGATCACTGACTGAAGCTTGATGATGTTATTGCGGAGGTGTAGATTTATATTGCGATTGCAAAGAAGAATTATGTATGAAAACTTTCGGATGAAATTTTTCCAAGACATTAAGAAGAACACATCAAGTGATTGAATCTTGCCTTTCATTCTTGGGGGAACACTGTGCATTTTTAATATTCTCTCGATTCCATGTTCGATTCAAATTTTTTTTCTCATTCTGACCACTCCACGAATCGAACAAAAGCATAATCTTTTCACAGGTTGATGGGGCAAATACTTTTTGAAATCATATTCTCACTAGGTCAGAGGTGAGCTTACCTGATTTTGAATCTAAAACAAGGGCATTGTCTGACTTCAACAGATTTTGTTGCACTCGAGGCCCGAATTTTCCATCTTCTTCTTGTAAAACAATCAACAAGGGTAATAGCAAAACACCACTCACAGTAATTAGTGGCTGTGTAGTGTAGCTCTGAGTCAGGGAATTTATTGACTGTGCCAATGCTTTAACTGTTGCTTGTTCCTTAATTGACAGAGTGCGTCTCGTGTGCATTTCTTGATTAAAACCTAATTGATCAGAGTTTAAAACATTTTCTTCCCCGACTAACGAAGTGTTATGCTGCATTTTCTTTAGAAATTTATTAGCCTCTCTTTCCAGTTTTTCTTTATCGATACTTGACTTTCGTGTCACGAATTTGTTTATCTTTCCGGGAAAATTTCCGTATTTTTGCTTAAACTCTTGAACCTATTTTGCATACGCTTTGAATAAATTAAAATAATAAAATCAAGATCATGAACTGTCATTGATCTCTGCACAACTTCTTTAAAACTATTCAACGTAAATTCAAATATTATCTGTAGTTTGTCGGTTCAATTTCGATCACTTACAACTTGTTCGTCCCATCGATATATTTGGCGATTTGAATTTAATCGTCTGAACTTGTATTGCACTGATTCGAATTTCAATTATTATTTATACCCCGACTTCCAATATTCAACACCTTTTTTCCTATATTCGTCGATTCCTGCATCTTCAGATAATTTCAAATCCGAATTCGTGAAATGACGTTTGCATTTTGAAAATGCAAAGCATCATATATTTCAACATATAGAGAATCGCCCATAGAATCTTATATCAAGACTTCTAGTTGTAAAGTAAAGGTCCTTTCATCTTCAATTGTGAGCCGCGTTAGGAGCGCATGAGTAGGTATTTAGTCTTCTCCACTATAGAAACACAATTGCCTTCTACTATTTGCAATATCGCGAGATATTTGTTTTCCTATTAACGTTTCATTAACTCTATTTCCGTATATTCTTACTCGCGCTTCTGACGTTTGCTATCGATATTCTTTGTTTAGGAATTGATGTTCATTTCGTTCAGCATAAAAGTAATCTATTGTGAATGAAAGTTAATATAGTTGTACGTTTAGTCTCGGAAGCAAGTCATGGAAATGAAGGTAAAAAAAAAGATGCCATAATATTCTGTTTGAAACGTTTCGGTAACTGTTTTGGACCCTCATCAGTCATAAAAACATTTATTAAGTCTATAAAAAACATACAAATAATTTACAAAATATTTATAAAAAAAATAATAATATATAAAGATTAAAATTTTAAGTAAAAGAAAGTGTAGGGTTGTCTCATAAAAGAAGGCCCTCAATTTTGAATATATATAATACAAGCGCTAAATATTGAGAACAGCAAAGAAAACGAAAGGTCAATAAGGAAAAAAGAAAAACAATCATACCTGGTACAAGTTAAAAATCGAAGAGAAAGTCAGAGTAAAAATCCAATAGAGAGCAAAGAACATGATTTAACACAAATAAATATCAAGAGAAAACAAATAAAAATATAAATAAATAAAGGCGAAATCCCGACCTCCCGCTTGGAACGTGAATACGAGTGACTGAACAACTTAAGGAAATTACGAAATTTCAAACAAGAAAACAGAAAGTGATGAATGTGCCGATAAAGTAGAATGGAACGTTAACGACCTAAAAATTTTAATTTACTTAGAGGTTTGTATTCAAAATTATCCAAATAAAAGTTATGGCCAGTATCAATATAGTGTTTAGTAAGAGCAGTGTGCGCAGCTCTATCAGGATGGGAAATAGTATATCTAGGCTCACTACCACGGGTTTCTATAGGTCTGCCTGTCTCACATACATAAGAAAAGGAACAGACAGCGCAGTTGTATTTATAAACAACTCCGGGTATTTGGTTTTTGGGAAGTGGATCTTTGAAATTACTAAAAAAACTTGAGAAGCTATTAGTTCATTTGTCAATGATCTTGATTTTTTGTTTCTTTAGGACTTGTTCAATTTTTTCCGATAAGTCTTTTATGTATGGACAAACTGTGAAACCAACATAAGTTACTTTTTTATTTTTATTAGATTTAGAAGCAAATTCAGTATTATTTAATCGGAAAGTTTCTTTTTTTAAACAGTTTTTGATTAAGTATGTTAGGAAATCATTATCTTTTAATATGATTCTGATTAAATTTATGTTTTTGATTCTAAATTATGAATCTGAAATTTTAAGAATTCTGTGAAATAAAACTGTGACTAAACCAATTTGATGACAATTAGGATGAAAAGAGTTAAAATTCAGATAACGACCAGACCAAGTTTTCTTTTTATAACAATCAATTTTTACAAAGCCTTCACATCTAATAACAAGAGTGTCTAAAAAACTAATGTGTGAATTTTCTTCAACTTCTATGGTGAATTTAATATTGGGCTGGTAAGAATTGAAATGTTCAAGGAGTATATGGATTTTCTCTTTAGAGACAGCTGTGATTATGTCATCTACATAACGGAAGAAAAGTGGACCTAAAAAATAAAGATTTTTTAGACAGTGAGATTTGAGTTTCTCCATAACTAAATCGGCAGATGCAGGTAAGAGGCGAAATCCCATAGCTAAGCCACTTTCCTGTTTATAAGTGGAGCCACCAAATTTGAAAAAGGTGGATTTAATCATAGTTCAATGCAATCTAAAAAGTAATGAAGTGGAATGTCAGTAAATTCAGAAATCTCTCACCATCTTAAGGTCGCACATTCCAGAACATCAGGTGCGGGAATGTTATTAAACATGGAAACTACATCTAAAGAAACTAAGATGTAATCACAAGAAATACGACATAACTTAATTTTTTGTGCAAAGGATAAGCTATCTTCATAATAACACGGAACGTTCCTGGAACGTTTAAAATGTCCGCCGGTTCCCAGTGGGCACAAAATTTAAAAACGTAAATAGAACGTCCTAAAAACGTTTCTTGGGCGTACAAGTCAAAAAACGTTATTGGAACGTTTCAAAAACTATCCTAAGTCAGAAAGAATAATGTTCTGAAAACGTTTCATGTTCCAAATATGTCCTTGAAACGTCTCTGGAACATTGTATGTTTAAGGAACGTTATTTGGACTGACTTAGGACGTTTTTGAGCCGTCCTAATGACGTTCTTAAACGTTTGTGCCCACTGGGTTGGAAACGATCTACTGGAAACTTAAGGGAACCTTCCGTTATTGTTGTTTTTAACAACAATTGTCTCGTAAACCGTAAGAGATAGGTAAAAATGAATGTCATTTTTTAGTTTTGAGTGCCGCATATACTACACTATAATATGATATCCATATCATAAACTGACATCCATTTTTATCTATATCTTGCAGTTTACGAGATAATTGTTGTTAATAATAACAATAACGAAAGTTTCCCTCAGGTTGCAGTGGAACGTTCCCAACCGGCGAAAATTTTACACGTTCCGTGTCATGAGGTCTGTGACGTGTGAAACGTTTTTTTTTCAATAACATTATGATAAATGTTGGATAAGAAGGCAGATAATTTGTATAGAGGGCCGTTAATAGTCGAAACAATTAGTCTAAGGGGTTCTCCGTTTCTGGGTAACGACGTTGGTCACCTTCACTGGAGAGGGGTGGGGGGGGGGAAGCTCGGAGGATTGAATAATCTTTCTCTGGACTGTGGGGTCTGGTATTTCCTGTCGTTGGTCGCACGTCCTCCGGTTGAGGATCGGCATTCCTTGAGCTTGATCGGAAATCCCGGGCTCGTGTTAAGGGGCTTGGGGGAGATCGTTAATCTCCTGGCTCCACGTACACGTTTCCTTGGTCGGGATAGCGATGCCAAACTCCCGTAGTGCGGCTTCCAGGGGAATCACGCCCTCTTTCTCCAGGCTCAAATCGTACGAGGACTGGGGGGTGTCTTCCATTACTGGGATGACCCGCAAGTGTTGAAGCTTCTCGTGTTCGGGGACACGGGTCGGATTAACCAGCTGTTGAGCTCTTTGTTGCCGACTTTGTAGTCGTTTTCGCTTGATGGTCGATGGCAAGGGAATGTATCTTTCTGGGCGGGCAAATTGCTCGGCCACCTGTCGCCGATAAAGTTCAGCTCAGCGCTTGATTATCCTCGGGATGATCGAGGTCCCGGAAGAGGTTATTTATTTTCGCGAGTTTAATTTTGAGAAAACCCGGTTATACCCGGTACGATCGAGGATCCGGAAGAGGTAGCTTATTTACTTGAGTTAAGCTTTTAGAAAACCTGGTTATCCTTGACATGATCGAGGACCCGGAGAAAATTATTTAATTTTCTCAACTTTAGTTTTGAAAAAAAATATTGTCGAAGATTGTATCGTTTATTCTCACGGTGAAGATTGGATTGTTCGTTTTCCACATGGCGCTTCCTAGGCCGCCCTCTACGGTGCTTGATTGCCGGAAGGTCTTCTTGAGGACGATCCTGCTTCTGCCAGGTCACAGTCCTCTTCTGAGGTCTCAGTCTACGGCGCTTCTGAACCGGAGTGTTGTCTGGATTGTCCAATCTAGTCTCTTCGATGTCGACTTCAATGTCCTGGAAATCATAAGAATTATCGTCAGGAATAAACACTGATGACTGATTGACCTCGATTCACCATTTATCTTAACCTGGATAAATTCACTAATAGGGCGTATTTTTAACATCATAACTTAGAATATTCATATCTCCTTTCTGTATGGCAGAACACTCGGACATAGATATCATAGTGCCATCTGCAGTAAAATTAGATGCATTTAAGTTTTTCTCGTTTTTAGACATATTTGCTCTGAATCTACCTAATATTGCGGATACAATTTAGAGATTAGAGATTCGGAAATGGATTATTTTAATTGACAGCAGTTTTAGTTTTAAAATAGTCTGAATAAATTTAAATTGTCGCTTCAGAACTTCGTCTATCTATCAAACTAGAGAAGCATTCGGTCATGGAATTTTAGCACCATTAATTTATTTTCTGAAACCTCAAAACGTTCAGTTTTAATTTAATTTAGTAATATATAAGATTTAATATAATAATATATAATAATTTAATAATTTTGAAAAGTTTTTATTTAAAAAATGACAACATTTTTATGATATCAAAATACAATTTATTGAGAAATTTAAATAATTTTCAATGAACTTTAAAAGTAGAAATAAAAGATTACCTGCAGGCTTCCGCATGGTGTTTAAAACTGTGATAATTTAGATGAGGAGCGTAGATATGGTATACCTGAAGAAACCGGGTTCGGTCATCTACGACAGTCAGCCATAAAAATCCCACGGCAATTCAAATATACATCCCCTTATTACACTATTTTAACCCAAGCTCTGAATCAGTGATGCTTGGGAAATGCCCTTCTCTCAGCTGTCCAGCCGTCGAGCAATGGTGGAGTCGAAGAGAAAACGGATAGTCTCTTCGTCTCTCCCTCGCTACGCATCGCCTGTGCAGTTAAAAAAAGGGAGGTGCGTTAGTAACACTGGTATAGATATTCGAGAATACGTCAAATAATAGAGCTTTCTGCGAGACCTGCTTCCTGATGGTTATACCCCCGGGACGATTCATCCGAAAAACCACTCTAAAATCCTTTCTTTGTCATGAATGTATACAATTATCTTATTTCACAATCACCACCTGTGCAGAAAAGGTACACTTGTCTTCAGCTCTCTCGGATATTCGGTATGCAAAATACATTGGTGTCATTATAAAAACCATCATTAATGAATTTTTGAAACAAAGTATGATAGGATATCGATTATTGGATTTATGATATGAAAGATACTTTATTCAGTTACGTACTGTTTTGAAGTAATAACGAAGTAAATTATATTAAAAAATCGTCTAAAAAGCTGTTTGATAAAGGCGACCTAGAACTTTAAAGAGGAAATAAATACCAAAAAGCCAAAAAACGTAACTCCAGTATTTTTCTATACATTTCCGTTATTAAAAAATAATTGTAAATATCAGTACAATTAAAAACTCGTTTAATTTGCGGATTTAAGAATGGAATTTCAGTCTTTCTAAAAATATTTTCACAGTTTTGAAAATCTAATTTTTTCCACATATAGCTATTACACTATATAGCACTACTACATAGCACACCACCAAACTGCTTTATTTACTTATATCCTGACTGACGTAACAAAAAACAATAAGCCTGTGGTCTTATTTTAAATTCTTATAGTGAACTCGGGCGAGATCAAACCAAGGAAGAATTCAGGGATCTAAATGTTACCAAGATTTATTTATTTATCACGTTGATTTTGGATAGAGACCAACTAACCGAATCTGACTTCCCTTACGTGTCAGGTCTCGTTCTTAGAAGAACAGAGCACTTAACAAATTGTGAGAGAAAAACCAGAAAACACCTCAATAAATTATTCTAGAGACATGCTGAATATTAACTGATATCCATATTTTTGGAGTTCCTCTGTCGGAAGATGAAATGGTTCTTGCAGGTAATTTATTTAAGGGGTCATTCTATCATCTCGGCAAAAAAAGAAGGTGATTTTAGAGAATTTTTTTCTCAGTAACTAGTTTATATAATTAAATAAAATTTTCAGCGTTTATTTTGCAAAATAACAAAATGGCGGGAGTTTAAACAAAAAATCGTGTTTTTTTTTTGCTAATTCAACTATGATAAAATTAAAAATTTTAAAACCCGCTTTGTCACACTTTAGATATTTATGTTTAGAATAAACGTAGAAAATTTGATAGTAATCGTTTGAAAATTTTTTGAGAAATCGCGCACGCAGAGCGCAAAACCATTGTTTCGAGAAAAACGCGTTTAAAGTCTTTGGAACATCAAAATTGTAAGAAAAAGTTACTTACATTTAATCAGCGATCCCTGCACCGTATAATTTCTTAGAAGTGCAACATTTTCTTTACCTATACACATTTAAAAATTAAACATAAGCAGCCGCGTTCGGATGCACTACTCAAGCGCTCCGCTCTCTACGCGCTTTTACTTCAAGATCGCAAAGGTATAGAAAGACTCCAAAATTCTATGTGGAATTTTGATATGATATTTCTGAATAATAATTAAAAACTAAAGGTTAACAACCACCGCACGGTCCCACTGGGAGTAACTGTCATCTAAAAAATGACATCGGCTCCCAGTAGGACCGCGGTAAATCCCATTCATGGCC
>JAABKJ010008503.1:0-11434 GCA_011634705.1 Andricus grossulariae | reverse complement strand
AATTTCAGAAAGTTTAATTTTTATCTTGTTTTATTTTAAAATCAATTTTTAATTTTTTAATTTCAAATCTTCCTTTAAAATAATTTGAAATTATTTATTTGTTTAAATCTTCAACTAAAAATCGCAACTATTTGGGTGAAAATTAATCTGTTTTGGTTGAGGAATCAAACTATTTTGTTGAAAATTCATCTTTTTTTTTTGTGAAAATTCAACTACTTAGTTGGAAATGGAACTAATTTATTAAAAAATCTATTTATTTTGTTAATGATTCATTATTTCAGTTGAAAAATCTTTTTTTTTTTCAAAATTTAATTATTTTGCGGAAAATTATATTTTCTAGTTGACAATTGTTTTAACTTAGAATGTGAAAATCCAAACTATATGTTTGAAATCCGTCTTTTTTTTATGAAAAGTACTTTCATTAGTTGAAACTTAATTTTTTTGGTTAAAATTTCATCTCTTTGGTTGAAAATTTAACTATTTTGTTGGAAATTCGTCTCTTTTTTGGTTAAAAATCCATGTATTTGTTTAAAAATTTTTTTTTTCTTAGTCGAAGATTCATCATTTTAGTTAAACATTCACTTCAACTATTCCACTTTTTGTGGAAAATTTACCTTTTATAATATAAAAGAAATCTTTTTCGTTGAAAAATTATATTTATTGCAGAAAATTCAACTATTCTATTTTTTGTTAAGAATTTATTTCATTAATTGAAAATGAACAGACTACTTAGTTGAAGATCCGTTTTTTGTTGTGGATAAAAAATTCATCTTTTGGGTTGAAAATTCCGATATTTGATCAAAAATTCGTATTTTTGGTTCCAAATTCATGATTGTGGTTAAAAATTAATTTATTTTCTTTACTATTCGTTTCTTTTTAGTTGAAAATTAATTTTTTTAACTGAAGATGTAACTATTCCATTTTCGCTGGAAAATTTATATTTTCAATTGAAAATTAATTAATTTTGCTGCCAAGCCTTTTTTTACAAAATTTACTGTTCTAACTGAAAATTAAAATATTTTTTTTTTGATTTGTAAATTCTTTTTTTCAGCTGAAAATTTGTATATTTTATTGAAACTGTATCTTTTTTGGTAGAAAAATTTTTTTTTGGTTTAAAAATTTAATTATTTTGATGAGAATTAATTTTTTTCTTGAAAATTTATCGTTTGAACTGAAAATTTAATTCTTCTATTTTTGGTTAAGAAATATATATTTTTCGTTTGATGAAAAAAAATTTATTTTGTTCAAAATTCGTTTTTTTTTTTCGTCAAAAAAGAATTTTTTTCGAAGATTCATCATTTCCGTTCAAAATTAATCTCTTCGGTTAAAAGTTGAACTATTTCGTCAAAAATTGATCTTTTTAAATTAAAAATAAAAATAGTTGGGTAAAAGTTAAACTATTTTAG
Organism: Andricus grossulariae; assembly: GCA_011634705.1. Classification (NCBI taxonomy): domain Eukaryota; kingdom Metazoa; phylum Arthropoda; class Insecta; order Hymenoptera; family Cynipidae; genus Andricus; species Andricus grossulariae. The sequence continues at coordinate 10,028 of JAABKJ010008503.1, read as the reverse complement.
TAAATTTTCTGTTGTTGTTAAAAGTTCATTTCTTTTGTTGAGAAATTAAATATTTTGTTGAAAATTGGACTATTTTTTCGAAATTCACTTTTTGCTTTGTTAAAAATTAACATGTTTTAATGAAAATTTAAATTTTACATTTTTTGTTGAAAATAAACCTTTTTCGCTGAGAATTAGTCTTTTTGGTTCAAAATTCATCTGTTTTGTTGAAAATTTACTTCTTTTTGAAAACTCATATGGTATTGAAAATTGATCCGTTTTTGTAGATTTTTTTTTTTCATAAAAAAGCCAAATTTGAAGCAAAATAATTCATTTTCTTTCGATGAAAATTAGTTTTTTTTTTTGTTAAAAAATAATTTTTTTGGTTGAAAATTGAAATATTTTTTTAAAAATTCTACTTTTTTACAGAAAATTCGTCTTTTGGCTTCAAAGTTGAAGAATTTGCATGACCTTATTTTTCATTTTCTTGGTTCAAAATTTGACTATTTGTTTCAAAAATCCTTTTTTTTTTGTTAAAAATTAATTTCTTTTACTGAAAATTGAACTATTCCCCTTTTGGTTGAAAATTAGTATTTTTCATTGAGAAATCTTCTTTTTGTTGAAAATTCAACTGCCTTCTAAAAAATTCAATTTTTCTTATTGTTCAGCTCGTACTGGTATTCGCCTAGTACTGGTATTCAGCTCGAGCTGGTATTCAGCTCATATTGGTATTCAGCTCGTACTGGTATTCTGATCATACTGGTATTCAGCTCGTACTGGTATTCTGATCGTACTAGTATTCAGCTCCTACTGGTATTCAGATCGTACTGGTATTTAGCTTGTACCGGTATTCACCTCGTATTTGTATTCACCTCGTACTGGTTTTCACCTCGTACTGGTATTTAGATCGTACCGTTATTCACCTCGTACAGGTATTTATTTAGTACTGGTATTCAGCTCGTACTGGTATTCAGATCGTACTGGCATTCAGCTCGTACTGGTATTCACCTCGTACTTGTTTTCACCTCGTACTGGTATTGAGATCGTACCGTTATTCACCTCGCATTAATATGCACTTCGTACAGGTATTTAGTTAGTGCTGGTATTCAGCTCGTACTGGTATTCAGCTCGTACTGGTATTTAGCTTGTACTGGTATTCACTTCGTACTTGTATTCACCTCGTACTGGTATTCAGCTCATACGGGTATTCACCTAGTACTGCTATTCAGATCGTACTGGTATTCACCTTGTACTAGTATTCAGCTGGTACTAGTATTCAGCGCGTACTGGCATTCAGCTCGTACTGGTATTCAGCGCTTACTGTTATTCAGCTCGTACTGCTATTTAGCTTGTACTGGTATTCAGCTCGCACTAGTATTCAGCTCGTACTGGTATTCAGCTCGTACTGGTATTCAGCTCGTACTGGTATTTAGCCTGTACTGGTATTCACTTCGTACTTGTATTGACCTCGTACTGGTATTCAGCTCAAACTGGTATTCACTTCGTACAGGTTATCAGTTAGAACTGGTATTCAGCTCGTACTGGTATTCACCTTATACTGGTATTCAGATCGTACTGGTATTCAACTAATACTGGTATTCAACTCTTACCGGTATTCAGCTCGTAATAGTATTCAGCTCGTACTGGTATTCACCTCGTACTGGTATTCACCTCGTACTGGTATTCAGCTCGTACTGGTTTTCAGCTCATACTGGTATTCACCTAGTACTGCTATTCAGATCGTACTGGTATTCACCTTGTATTAGTATTCAGCTGGTACTAGTATTCAGCGCGTACTGGTATTCAGCTCGTACTGGTATTCAGCGCTTACTGGTATTCAGCTCGTACTGCTATTCAGCTTGTACTGGTATTCAGCTCGTACTGGTATTCAGCTCGTACTGGTATTCACTTCGTACTTGTATTCACCTCGTACTGGTATTCACCTCATACCGGTATTCAGTTAGTACTAGTATTCAGCTCGAACTGGTATTTACCTCGTACTAGTGTTTAGCTCGTACTGGTATTCACCTCGTACTGGTGTTCAGCTCGTACTGGTATTCACCCAAAAATAAAAATTCGAGCCTATTTAGAAAGAATATGCATAGTAGCTACCTAAAAACGATTCAGTTGAACAAATTCTATTATTCCCTCGGCTGAGGAAAAAAGCTAAAGCATATTTCTGCAGTTGAAACGCTGATTTGCACATCTATGGTTTTGTGGAATTTAGTTCAATAGGAATTGCACGCTCATCGCATCCGAAGAACTTGAAAAGCGGTATAATCACCAGGGAATTTGTTTTATTCAACAGGATTTTTTCCCTGAATTGATTGATCAGGTTCTCTAACTTCTGATGACAATCTTACCGAATTTTGTGGACAGATTCATGTAAGGCTCTAAGCTGATCGATGGAGGCTGAATTTGCAGACACCGAATTATTTCGTCCCTCGAGATGGCGTTAAAAGCGTAAGAGGTCACGACAGGCCAGATCGACCCCTCAACGATAATTAATTGAAATGCTGTCGAAGATGGGGTACTTTGATGACTTTTTTTTTCTTCAGGGATTTTCCTATGAGGGATCTCTTGAAGGGATAAGGTTCCGTGATTTTGGACATTATCATTTTTCGTATCTGTCAGAAATATTTGTAGGAATGTGTTTGAATCCATGCAAAAATAAATCCATTTTTTTGGAAAAAAAAAAAAAAGATATTTAGAGATGGCGCAAGCCCCATGAAGTTTAGGACCTATTTCCCATAAGAAAAAATGACGTTTTTGTTACTTTTATTCAGAATCCTCAATATTAGCTGAATCGAGTTGAAACTCAAGATTTCTCTTCAAAATTAGCCATAGAATACGAATAAAATATTACTTTTCAAATATCTCTTCCATAAGTCTGTTCAATAGGGTCCCGAAAAAACCCCATAAGTGAAAAAATGGGTTTTGCCAGAAATTTGCGGCTTTTTTCTGAAATTTTTGACTTTTTGTCCAATTTTCAATGAAAGCGAAATAATACGTAATTAATGTTAACAAAAATAATTGTTTGAAAAATTTATTATTGTTGTTCATAATATTCGTTTTGAATAATGCGAGAAATTGCGGTTTTTTCTAAAATTGGCAACTTTTTGTCCATTTTTCACTTTGAGTGGGTTAATACATATTCTAATTTAGCAAAAATAATTGTTTAAACAAATTATTATTATTTATAGCTATTTTCTCTGAGATAAATTCTAGAAACTTGAGGTTTTTTCAAAAATTTTTTTAGTTTTTGTCCAATTTTCAATATGAGCGAGGTAATACCTGATTTTTTTCAATAAAAATAATTGTTTAAACAAATTATTATTGTTTATAGCTATCTCCTCTGAGATAAATTCTAGAAACTTGCGATTTTTTACAATTTTTGTCCTACTTTTTGTCCAATTTTCAATACGAGAGAGGTAATTCCTAATTTTTTTTCAACACAAATAATTGTTTAAATAAATTTATTATTATTGTCAATAATATTCTCTTTGAATAATGATAGAAATGGTAGTTTTTTACAAAAATTTGCAGATTTTTGTCCACTTTTCTCTTGGAGTGAGTTAATATTTATTTTGGTTCAGCAAAAATAATTGTTTAAACAAATTATTATTGTTTATAGCTATCTTCTCTCAGATAACTACCAGAAAGTTGCGGTTTTTTCCAAATTTTTCACTTTTTGTCCAATTTTCAATACGAGAGAGGTGATGCCTGATCAATTTCAACAAAAATAATTGTTTAAACAAATTTATTATGGTTGTTAATAATATTTATTCTGAATAATGCTAAGAATTGCGGTTTTCATAACATTTGCACCTTTTTGTCAACTTTTCACTTGGAGTGAGTTGATATATATTCCAATTTAGCAAAAATAATTGTTGAAACAAATTATTATTGTTTATAGCTATCTTCTCTGAGATAAGTACTAGAAAGTTGCGGTTTTTCAAATTGCTTTCACTTCTTGTCTAATTTTTAATACAAGAGAGGTAATGCCTAATTAATTTCAACAAAAATGATTGTTTAAACAAATTTATTATTATTGTCAATAATATTCTCTTTGAATAATGATAGAAATTGCAGTTTTTTATTAAAATTTGCAGATTTTTGTCCACTTTTTTCTTGGAGTGAGTGAATATATATTCTAATTTAGCAAAAATAATTGTTTAAACAAATTATTATTGTTTATAGCTATCTTCTCTTAGATAAGTACTAGAAAGTTCCGGTTTTTTTCTAAAAATGTTTACTTTTTGTCCAATTTTTAATAAAAGCAAAGTAATACTTAATGATTTTGCCAAGAATAATTGTTTAAACAAATTATTATTGTGTATAGCTATCTTCGCTCAGATAAATACCAGAAAGTTGCAGTTTTTTCAAAAAATTTTCACTTTTTGTACATTTTTCAATTAAAGCGAGGTAATACTTAATCAATATTAAAAAAAATAATTTTTTACCAATTTTATTATTGTTGATAATAATATTTATGTTGAATAATGCTAGAAATTGCGAATTTTTTCGAAATTTGCAACTTTTTGTGAACTTTGCACTTGGAGTGAAGTAATAATAAATTATTATTATTGTTAATAATATTCTCTTTGCTATTCTATTTTATGAGAAAATTTCTGAACACAATAATAAATTGTTTTAAAAATTTATTGCTTTCACTGCTTTCTTGAAAAATTCAGCACTTTGGTTGACATTTTGTTTCCTTCTTGACTTAAAAATTTTAGTTGTTTAAAAATTGAACTCTTTTGGTATAAATTTCATTATTTTCACTAATTTCACTATTTGATTGAAAATAACTTTGTTGGTTAAAAATTTATATTGACGGGTTGAAAATTCATCTTTTCTGTAGAAAATTCGTCTTTCTGACTTGCAAATTAAAAAATTTGATAGAAAATTAAACAATTTGGTTAAAAATGAACTTTATAGTTGAAAATTTATATTTTTGGTTGAAAATTTAACTATTTTGGTAAAAATGTAACTATTTGGAAGAAGATTAACTTCTTTGGTTTAAAATTAATCAATTCTTGTAATAAAAATTCGTCTTTTTGGTTAAAAAATTAATTTTCGTTGAAAATTCATCGTTTTCAGTTGAAAATCAAACTATTTGGTCCAATATTTATACCTTTTGTTGAAAATTTGTTTATTAGAAGAAAATTAGTCTTTTTATTTAAAAATTCATCTTCGCATATTAAAAATGTAGCTATTTAGTAAAAAATCTAACTATTCTGTTGAACTTGCATTATTTTCTTGAAAATTCAATTACTCAGTTAAAGTCGTCTTCCTGGGTTGAAAATATCTTTTCGGGTTGAAAATTTTACAGTCTTCTAAAAAATTCGTCGTTCGAATTTAGGTATTTACTTCTAAATAATAGTTTTTTTTTTTAATTCTCTTTTCAAATTAAGAATTAAACATTTCTTCCAAAATTCAATGTTCAAAATCATAATTACAGTTTTTGTTTATTTATTTTTGTTCTTAGGAAACAAAAATTATTTACCAATTAAAAATTTTTAATTGAAATATCGTCTTTTTCAATGTAAAAAAATCTTCTGTTAAAATATTTCCTTTTGTCTCACGAAAATTTGTCAAGGATGACAATTGCTTTATAAATTGAAGTCCGGCGGTATTCCGTGAAATAGTGATTACACGAACCGGTGATTCAAAATCATTGTCGGTTTCCTGAGGGACAAGGGCATCGGCGAACTGCAGACCGTGACACTTTCCAGAGCGTGAGTTTCGTTTCCGGTGAAGACAGTCGACCACAAACGCCTTTCAAAGGACTTTATTCAGAGTGAAATTTTTCTAAATTTTTATGCGAAAGTGAGTTAAACATTTCCTCGACAAAGACAAATATTAACTTTTTCTAAATACTATAAAAACAGTTTATAAATTAAACAAAAAAATTTGTGTGACAGTGGGGATACACGGCCCCACTGTCACAGTAGACTAATACATTGAGGACGCGATTGAGTGCAAGGGAGCTTGCATAGTAGTGGAGTAGTGGGGATATATTATGGTAAGAGATGAGAGAGAGAGAGAGAGAGAGAGAGAGAGAGAGAGAGAGAGAATATAGAAGGTTTGTTTGTCGTTGCAGTAGTGGGGATATCGAAGAGGAGTCTTTAGAGCAATTGCGAATCGCCGCACAAAAGGGAGACGCGATTACAGAGAGAAGGCATAGAAAGAATACTTGTAAGAGAGAGACAGAGACTTAAAAAAAAGTTAATCTCGAGTTATGTGAATCCTGAAAAAAGGAAAAAAATTTTTAGTCAAAAACAATTATTCTATTTCGAGAAGACAAAAATTTAGTTTGGCGGTATCCCACTATCACAAACGATTTTACATCAAGAAAAAAAGTATACAGTTAATATTCGAAAAAAAAAGATCAACTAAATAGTTGAATTTTCAACCAAGGAGTTAAATTATTTTCAAAAATATAGTTGATTTTTCAACCAAATTGTTGAATTTTCAACTAAAAAAGATAAAGTTTCAAACAAGTAGTTGAAGTTTCAATTGAAAAAGACAAATTTTCAAAAAATAATGGTAAAGTTAAACTTTCAGTAAAAAAAAGTGAATTTGAACAAAAAATAAAAAATTTTCAACAAAATAGTACAATTTTCTACCAAAGAGTTGAATTTTCAACCAAAGAGTTAAATTATAATCGAAATAATGAATCTTTAAACAAAATAGGTTATTTTTCAACCAAATTCTTGAATTTTCAAATAAATATTTGAACTTTCAATTGAAGAAGACAATTTTTCAACCAGATTGTTGAATTTTCAAATAAATAATTGAACTTTCAATTAAAGAGGACACATTTTCAACCAATAATGGAAAAGTTGAATTTTCATTAAAAAAATGCAATTTCAATATAAAAAAAAAACAAATTTCCAATAAAATAGTACAATTTTCAACGAAAGAGTTACATTATGAACAAACTAATGAAATTTTCAACAAAATAGTGTTTTTTTTCAACCAAATTGTTGAATTTTTAAACAAATTGTCGAACTTTCAATTAAACAAGACAAATTTTCAATGAAAAATGGTACAATTTTCAACCAAAGAGATGAATTTTCAACCAGAGTTAAATCATGAAAAAAATGATGAAAATTTAAACAAAATAGTTGATTTTTCAACTAAATTGTTGAATTTTCCAACGAATAGTCGAACTTTCAATTAAAGATAACAAATTTTGAACCAAAAATGGAAAAGATAAATTCTCAGTAAATAAAAAAAAAAAAAATTCAACAAAATAGAAAAATTTTTAACGAAAGAGATAAATTTTCAACCAAAAGTTGAATTATAAGCAAAATAATAAAGCTTTAAACATAATAGTTAATTTGTCAACCAAATTGTTGAATTTTGAAAAAAATAATTGAACTTTCAATTAAAGAAGACACATATCCAACCAATAATGAAGAAGTTAAATTGTTAGTAAGAAAATACAATGTAAATAGAAAAAAATTCCAATAAAATAGTACAATTTTCAACCAAAGATATGATTTTTCAACAAAATAGTTAAATTTTCAACCAAAGAGTTAAATTATGAACAAAATAATGAAATTTTCAACAGAAAAGTTGATTTTTCAACAAATATTGTTGAATTTTCAAATAAATAGTTGAACTAAAAATGGAAAAGTTACATTTTCAGTAAAAATCAAATTTTAAACAAAATTGTACAATTTTCTACCAAAGAGATGAATTTTCAAATGAAGAATTAAATTATGAACAAAATAATGAAAATTTCAACAATATAGTTGATTTTGCAACAACATTCTTGAATTTTCAAATAAATAGTTGAACTTTCAATTGCAGAATTTCAATTTTCAACCAATAATGGAAAAAGTTCAAGAAAAAAAAGTTTATCCAAATTGTTGAATTTTTAAGCCAAAAGACGAATTTTCTGCAAATAAGTTGAATTTTTAACCCGGAAATATGAATTTGCAACAGAAACTTGTCCACTTGTAATCCACTTGTAATCGTGTTTAATCCACATATCATCCAGGTTAATCCACCTGTAATCCAGAATATTCCACTCGCAATGCAGAATAATCCACTTGTAATTCAGATTAATCCACTTGCAATCCAGGTTAATCCATTTGCAATACAGATTAATCCACTTGTAATCCAGTATAATCCACTTGTACTCCAGTTTTATCCACTTGTAATTGAGATTAATCCACTGGTAATCTAGATTAATCCACTTGTAATCCACATTAATCCACTTGCAATCTACATTAATCCACGCGTAATTCAGGTTTATCCACCTCTAATTCAGATTAATCCACTTGCAATGCAGATTAATCTACTTGTAATTCAGATTTATCCACTTGCAATCCAGGTTAATCCACTTGCAATACAGATTAATCCACTTGTAATTCAGTTTAATCAACTTGTAATTCAGATTAATCCACTAGTAATATAGATTAATCCACTTGTGGTTCAGATTAAACCACTTGTAATCCATGTTAATCCACTTGCAATCGAGTTGGATCCACTTGTAATACAGCTTAATCTACTTGCTATTCGGCGTATTTCAAGTGATTCAGAGTAATCCACTTGTAATCCAGAATAATCCACTTGTAATTCGGCTTATTTCAAGTAATTCAGAGTGATCCACTTGTAACCTGCTTAATCCACTTGTAATCCGACTAATCCACTCGTGATTCTACTAATCCATTTGTAATCAGACTAATCCACTTGTAATCCAGATTCATCAACATGTAATTCAGGTTAATCCACCTGTAATCCAGGTTAATCCACTTGCAATGCAGTTTAATCTACTTGTAATCCAACTATATCCACTTACAATCCAGGTTAATCCACTTGTGATTCAGATGAATCCACTAGTCATTTAGATCAATCCACTAGAAATCTAGATTAATCCACTTGTCACCAGACTAATCCACTAGTAATCCATATTAATCCACTTGCAATCGAGTTTAATCTACTTGTAATTCGGATTAATCTACTTGCAATTCGGCGTATTTAAAGTAATTCTGAGTAATCCACTAGTAATCCAGTTTAATCCACTTGTAATTCGGCGTATTTCAAGTAATTCAGAGTAATCCACTTTCAATCCGCAGTAAATTTACTTGTAATCCGACTAATCCACTTGCGATCCGGCTACTCCACTTGCGATCCGCTTAATCCACTTGTAATCCAGTTTGATCCACATGAAATCTAGATAACTCCACTTGTATTTAAGGTTAATCAACTTGCAATCCAGGTTAATGTACCTGCAATACAGATTAATCCACTTGTAATCCAGATTATTTCGCTTGTAATCCACATTAGTCCAAATGTAATTCAGTTTAATCCACTTGTTATCCAGATTTATCCACTTGCAATACAATTTAATCCACTTGTAATTCGGATTACTCCCCTAGTAATTTATAATAATCCACTTGTAATGTAGATTAATCCACTTGTAATCCAGGTTAACCCACTTGTAATCCAAATTAATCCACTTGTAATTCGGCGTATTTCAAATTATTCAGCGTAATGCCCTTGTAATCCACATTAATCCACTTGCCATTCAACGTATTTCAAGTAATTCAGAGTAATCCACTTGCCATCCCAGTAATCCACTTGCAATCCGAAGTATTTAAAATAATTCTGACTAATCCACTTTTAATACAGTTGTAATATGGAGTAATCCAGTTCTAATTCAAAGTCATCCACTTGTAATCCGACGTATTTCCTGTAATACGGAATAATCCTCTTGTAATCCACGATATCCACTTGTAATCTAGTTGCAATATGGAGTAATCCAGTTCTAATGCCAAGTAATCCTGTAACTATTCCATTTTTTGTTGAAAACTTTATTTGTTTTTGAAAATTCAACTATTTTGTTGAAAATTCATCTTCTTAAACAGAAAATCAATTTTATTTTTCGAAAAGATTTACCTTTTTTTTTGTTAGAAAGTAATATTTTTTGGTTGAAAATGAACTTTTGTTGCACCTTTTGATATCTTCCACGAATGATGAATCACACTGCTGACGAGGGTGAAACATCCCTCTTTAAGTACTTCTCGTGG